>PVIY010017767.1:0-48833 GCA_004026745.1 Myrmecophaga tridactyla
TGGCCATACCCCCTCTGCAGTCCGTGGGGAGGAATCCTTCCTGGCAAACCCTCCGTGTTCCTTGGTTTGCAGCACTCCAGTCTCTATCTCCATCATCACATGGCCATCTTCTTTCCTGTCTGCCTCTTCTCCTCTTCTTAAAAAGACACCTGCTCTACTCTAATATGACCTTATCTGAATTTAACTGGGTCCATCTGCCATGACCCTTTCTCGGGGTAAGGTCACTCTTCAGTTTGCTGAAGCTGATGAAATGCAACAACCAGAAATGGGTTGGCTTTTACAATGGGGATATTTATTAACTTACACTTTACATTTCCAAGGCCTTGAAAATGCCCCAATTAAAGCATCAACAGGACGACACCTTCTCTGAAGACTGGTTACTGGTGAGCTTGGGCTCCTCTGTCAGGTAACAAGGCACGTGGTGACATCTCCTGGTCCTTCTCTCCTAGATTTCATTGCTTCAGCTTCTGCCTTCTCTGTCTGTGGCTTTTTCTCTAAACTTCTCTGGGTGTTTCTCTGAATTTCATCTCTTAGCTTCTGTATGTGTTTTATCCTCTTCTAAAGGCCTCCAGTAAGAGGATAAAGACCCACCTTGAATGAGGTGGGTCACAACTCAATTGAAATAACCTAAGCAAAAGGTCCCACCACAATAGGTCTGCACCCACAGGTATGGATGAAAAGAACATGCCATTTTCTGGGGGTGCAAAACCGCTTCAAACTACCGCAGTCACATTCTGAGGTGCCTCATGTTAGAACTTACAAATCACTTTTCTGGGAATGCAATGTGACGTGTAACACCACACTTCCTGGGACCGTTCTGATTGCATGCTGTTCCCACGGGGGATGCAGAGTGTCAGCCTTTAGCAATCCTCTCCTGAAGCACCCTTCAAGGCTCTGCCTCTGCCACAAAGTCCCTCCCTGGTGCCTCAAGCTAAATGGGCTCTCTTCCTTCATGGAGCTCCTGTTGTAGACACTCAGTGAGGCAGGGGGAGCTTTTTTTTTTACCAGGGTTTGCTTATCTTCCCCCGTTTGGGTCTGTTGGAGGACAGAAACCATGTCCTATATTCTGTTACTTGGCACACAGACTTGATGGGTTGACTGAAGGAGCTCCTACACTCTTGACCAGTGGTAATGTTAACATAGAACTGCTCTCCATCCCTCATTCTCACCGGTTTGAAGTGTTGTATTTTTCCACTTGGGAATTTTGTGTAATGGAAAAGTCTTTTCAAAATGGAACTCACCAGGCAAGACAGAATTTCACCTTAACAAAATTACAAGGCAGCAGCAAGTTCCAAAGAAATTCAGGAATGACGGCTAAGTCAGAGTTGGCCATAGGTATTAGGCCGTTGGGATCCTGAGAAGGTCTAGGATGTTTTGTGATACTGTATGTGGTTGGCCGAATAATGGTCTCCCAAAGAAGTCCACATCCTAATTCCTGAAACGAGTGAATGTTTCCTTGTATAGCAAAAGGGACTTTGCAGATATGATTAAGTTAATGACCTTGAGATGGGGAGATTATCCAGGGTTATCTGGGTGGGCCAGTGTCATCACAAGTGTCCCTGTGAGAGAGAGGTAGGAGGTCACAATGAAAAATTGGACGTAGGACGATGGAAGCAAGAGGTTGATGTGACATGAGGAAGGGGTCATAAGCCAATGGCAGATGGGCTTTAGAAGCTGGAAGAGGAAAGGAAACGGATTCTCCCACAGAACTTCCAGGAGGAACCAGCCAGGCTGACGCTTTGATTTTAACCTAGTGAGATTGATTCCAGACCTCTGACCTCCAGAACTAAGAGAGTAAATTAGAATTGTGTTAAGCCACTAGTTTGTGGTGATTTGTTACAGCAGTAACAGAAAACTAGTATACTGTGAGGAGGCCATCAGTGAAGAGAAGATGCAAGTCTCTTTTTGGAACCACCATGGTCCCAGAAAGCCCTGCCATGTGTCTGCGGCAGCCACATTCTTAGTAGCATATGAAACAGGCAAAAGGCTGGGTATTCGCCATTCAAATCAAACTAAAGACCCTTCACCACAACTTCCTTAGTAAAAGAGGAGAAGACACCCTGTGGTGGGAGCCAGAAACCAGGGGCTAAAGAGCAAACCAGATGCCATGGACTCACATCCTCTCTTTTGAGGTCGTGTCCAGGCACGGGGAGATGTCACATATCAAAATGGAGACAGTCCCGGAAAAGCTAGAGCATTTAGCATGGTGTGCCAACAGCCAGCTCATTCAGTTGAGAATCTAGACCATTCCAAGGGGGGGGGGGGTTGGGAATCAATCAAATCAGCTGGTTTTACTGAATTGTCTTGTCTTGTCTCCGATCTGACTTAGCTCAGCGCCCCAGCAGACACCATCTCAGGATTTACCAGGCAGCGCCCAGATCCTGGAGTTTAGCACCAATTTCAAAGGCCTAAAAGCATCTCAAAGGTGAAGCCAGTGCCTTATGTTTCTGAGTCATGGAATTTTCATTTCAGGCAGTCTGTGCATAGAAGACAAAAAGATGCAAAACATGAAGCAAAAAGAAAAAACACAGTTTCTTTTCCCGCAAGCAATCAGTGTTAAAATGAGAATCAGGGTTCCACACATCTCCCCCTCCCTGTTTATTTTTTTTCTTATCTTTAAAAGCAAAATATACACAGTCTCTTCACCACAGAATGCCAGGGTCAGTCTGCGATAAGGTGTAGTCTGATACAAAACAGGATAAAAAGACCTTTATCCTGCTGGGTTTATCCCCAGCAATGAACTTTCATATTTAGATCCTCAAAGAAAGGCCACGTTTGGGGAAAAGAAAGATTCATGATGCGTTAAGTTGTGGTGCTTTAATGTGGTTTATAAAACAAATCTCCCAAAGCAGTTATTTTTCACTCAAATTTCTGGTTATATCGGGGTTAGCATAAGCAAGAAAATAAAAGAATCTTCCAGAACACTGAAGTTGACACTCAAAAAATCATAAGAAGTATTGAAACATGTCCAGTATGCTTTCATTCTAAAAATGGGTTGATATAAAATTTCTAAGAATGCCATAGAATTACTCGTTATTTTTTTTCTCACAGGAGTTACAAATACTTAGACTAGGATAGCCAAATTCTCACAAGTGAGAGATTCTTTCTAAAAACTGGACATTAGAATTATTATCACATGAGCTTGGCAGAAGAGAAGCCTTCTTCAGTTCTCAAAGTGGTCTTTTCCTAGAGGATTCTTGGCTTAATTTATGAGTGCTGGTGTTTCCTGGTCTGTCTCCCTGCCTTGTCCTCACTGGCTCTCCTGCATTTATGCAGTCAGTCTCCTGCATTCTCCTTCAGGTGACTTTTACAAGGAAATGCCAGCAAAAATTAGTGAGAATGGACACACCAGAATGCAATCTCCAAACCACTGGTTCTCAAACTCAAGTGGGCACAACTATATGGGGAAAAAAAAGTATGTTAAAATGCAAAGAATGTATGTTTAAAATGAATTATGATTCAAATAGTTCCTGAAACACAGAAATTCTTTATAGACCCAAAGAATTTAATGATCTGGTTTCTCCATTTAATTCGGGGAGGGGAGAGGCACAGGTGTTCTGGGTGGGAATTAGAGGGGAAGAAAAATAACTCCATCTTCCTCTTCCCCAACCAATTACCTGTTGGAAATGGGTTGGAGGGGGGCCCTGCCTCACCCACCGCCTCCTGCACCCACTGCCGAGGCCCTGGCCACATCTTCAGCCCAACCCAAGACAAGGGACAGCAGTGAAAAGGGTTAGGGCAAAAGGAGCCGCCTCCTCAACTGTGTTCTGCAAAACAAGAAGGCAGCCTCAGGCCACAGCCGCAGTGTTTCTGGGTCTCATGGAAAGAAAAACCGCCTCTTTGAAAACTTTGGCCCAGAGAGGCATGGGCAGGCTCTTTTCTCACACTGAGCACGATGGACAGTCACTCAGGAGGACCAGGCCCCCGGGACAGGCCTGGAGAAGTGGGGGGGGTGGCCTGGACTCCCCCAGTCCACGGCCTCTGTTTCTTCTGCTACTGAAGCCCAGCCCAGCTGTGACAACCTGCTGACCCACTCCTACAAGAACACCAAGGCTCCACAGGAGTCCTGAGGCAAAGCCTCTGGGAAGCTGCTGGTCTTGTTTGGCACTAATTGGGCACCAATGCATTGAAGGGTTTTACTTGGCTGCGATTGCCATCTTTAACGCTGAAAACTGTCACTTTCTCTGGATCCGGCCTGAGAAAGGCCGAGGGACCTGAGTGGAGTCAGGGCACGGCCCGCTCCCAGAGTCTTTCTCGAAGCAGCCATTGTCCTTTGGGGTTCTCTGTCTCATAGTAGTCCTCCCCGGGAGACTCCAGGGGCTCTGGGGCAAAGAGCTCAGTGTCCCATTCCATGTCTTCTCCTGAGAAGTTGAAGAGGAACTGTCTGGAGCTCCCCAGGCTGGAAAGGAGGAAAGAGGCAGAGGGTTTAAAGTCAGCTTGGCTGGTCACCTGGGGGAAAGGGGCTCTCTGATCATCACCATCCCAGGGGAGAAAAGCATGTGCTTCCCTAGCCCTGGCCCTGGTGGAGCACAAAGCAGTGCCATCGTGGGGGCCATGGATGGGCCCCAGGCGGGACCCTTCCTTGCTTTGAACAGGAGTTTGGGTGATGAGGTCTGGGTCATGATTTTGCCATGCCTAGTATGTGGTCTATTTCTATGGGAGGAAAATGCTATTTAGAAAGCCCCTACCTTCCTGAATCCATCATAGTGGGATAGCTGTTGCAGAAAGGAAGGAAAACAGCTGGATCAGCCTTGTGTTGTAAAAGGTGAGGTCCCTGCAACATGGCCTGGGCTGCCAAGAGAACTTACAGCTCTGAGTGAGAAGATAGTAAGAATGGGTGGAGGGTGTAGTTGGAGTTGGCAAATAGGCTTGAGAGAGAGAGGATCTGGAAGGAAAGTAGCCAAAGAGAGGTCAGTCAGCAAGCACTCCATCTCAGAGAGTGGCACAGGCAATGACATCTAATTCATTTGACTCTGGTTCCTTCTTGGCACTCTACCCTCTTCTAACCCAAAGTCTCATTACAATCCAGTAGTGTATGACCCTGCATCCTTGGCACTGGGGGGAAGCAGTGGAAAATGGAGGTACAAAATGTGAGGGTGAAGGGGCCAGAAGGAAAGGGGGACAGATCTAGAACAGAAGCAACCATTGGTGACAGCAGTGAAATGGGTTACAGTACAGACTATTACAAAATAAAAAAAAACTAAGACCATCCCCTGGCAAAAAAATACACAAAAACAATTATTCATGTAGGAAGAAGGCTCAAGCTATCGTAAACACCCTCAAAAGTCTGGAGACTTGACAGTGTCTCAGTCATCCTACTGAGTCCAGGCACTCACTCTGTTTTGCAGGCTTTGGGCTTGAACTTCAGGGTGCTGAGTGCTCCTTCCACGGCCTTGGGCAAGTAAATGGGGTGCCTCTCAAGTCTTCTCTGCATGCTGATGGTCCTTCGCTCCATGCCCTTTTGGAACTGGCCGTGGAGCGAGTGCACAGCCTGCTCGGCGGTGGCCTCCGAGTGTCTCCGTGGTGCCCTCAGGACCCAGTTGGAGTGCAGGCTGTGCTCCCGCGAGCTGGTGGCCACTAGAAGGGAAAAGCAGGGGGTGCAGCGGAGAAGGAGGTGCCCTCAAGAGGGGCACAAAGCAAAGGAGAAGGCGAATCAGATTGGGGACTCAAAGCAAATACTAAAAAAACACAATGGTCACAACTGCCCATTCTTAGAAAAGTCCTGGTACCCCAGAGATGGGGATTCGACACTGAGATTATGGCGTAGGCAGACGAGGGAATGTTAAGCGTCCCTTAAAAATGATGTGATAGAGTTAGATGTACTGACCTGGAAAAATGTCCAAGATGTGATGTAAATTGTTAAGTGAAAAGAGCAGCAACAAAATAGCAAAGAGATGCTATAATTGTTTTTTGTTTGTTTTTTTAACTTTTTTTTTATTGTGTAATATAACATATATACAAAGCAAAGTGAAAAAAAAAAGCAATAGTTTTCAAGCAGTCTTCAATATGCAGTTGCAGGGCGCTCTAATGGTGGCTCAGTGGAAAAATTCCTGCCTGCTGAGCTGGAGACCTGGGTTCGATTCCCAGAGCCTGCCCATGCCCCAAAAAACAAAAGACAAACAAACAAAAAAACAGGCAGTTACAGGACAGATCCAGAGTTTGTCATGGGATCCCATACCATCCTCTCAGATTTTCCCTTCTCGCTGCTCCAGAATATAGAAGGCTACGAAGGCTTAAACATTTTTTATCACCACAATCAACTTTTTTCTTTCCCTTTTGTGAAAAATAACATATATACCAAAAAAAAAAAGCAATGAATTTCAAAGCACAGCACAATAATTAGTTATAGAACAGATTTCAGAGTTTGGTAAGCATTACAATTCCACAATTTTAGGTTTTTACTTCTAGCTGCTCTAAGATACTGGAAACTAAAAGAATTATCAATTTAATGATTCAGCAATCATATATGTTTGTTAAACCCTACCTTCTCTGTATAGCTCCACCATCATCTTTGATCTTTTTATCCCACTCTTTAGGGGTATTTGGGCTATGGCCATTTTAATTTTTCAATGTTGGAATGTTTGTTTGTTTTACGTGAGTATAAGTGTATATGTGAAATATAAACATGTTATTATCTCTGGGTGATAGAATTAAAGGTACTACTTTTAGCTTCTTTGTACTTTGGTGAGTTATTTGATTAATTTGATTTAAATGAGCAGATATTACTGCTATCAAAGAAAAAAACATAAGAGCATTTTCATTTTATTATTGCCATAAAAATGATGTCTCCATCTTCAATGGATTTCATAATCCTTTCTCGAATATCCTTAATTTCCCAGGCCTGACTCCCAAGGCAAGGGGTGTCCTTTGTCAAGGACTAAAAGGGTTGGATGGGAAAGGAAGACAAGCAACTACCTTGCAAGGTGTAATGAGCTCTGAGAGTAAGTGTAACTGTCTATGAAATTTTGCAGAGTCCAGTGAAAACTGAAATCTCAAGTCTATTGAAACCAAAGCAACAACAATGAACCCCAAGAATGCAATCTTTTGTGCATTAGATAAAAATCAAGAATAGTTTCGTAGTTTGTACCAAAGGCTGTTTATTATTATTACTTTGGTATCCAGACATCAGTAATCCCCAAAATAAAATTATCATGTAATTACTATGCAGGGGCAAGTCAAAGTTTAATGAAATTTATGACTGAGTAGTGGAATTTTAAAATGAGCTCAACTAATTCACAGGTTGAATTCTTTGCTTTCCATCCGGATAAAGCCAGTGATAAGCCCCCGGCTTGATAAGGAGAGAAGGGATGTCATCAGCCCTCCCCTTTGTCCCCTCTCTGATACCCAGTCCTGGCCTACATTGTCCCCCAAGGCCATGCGGGGGGGGGGGTGCAAAGGGGCAACAGAGTGGGCGAAGGGCCAGTGGAGAGTGCTGCCCCAGGGACAAGCTAGCTTAAGCAGGGTCAGAAGCTGGATTCTGAAAGACAGTGTATCTATTCCCTTTATATAAAATTGTTTTCCATTGTGAAGTCTTATGAAAGTTCTAAGCCCATCTCAGCTGTGGTAAATGGACCATAGGAGAGGAGCTTTTGTCCAAATGTTGTCTCCAGAGTGTTGGAGGGGTAGCTAGAGTTGCAGCAGCAGAGGCAATTAAAGCAAGAGGCTCCAAAGAGAACAAGCTCGGGGCCAGGCTCCAGCTTGCAGGTGTGGGATTTCCCTGGGGCCAGAGAGGTGAGCTTCAGCCCACTTCCAGAGACCCCAACTCACCCTCCACCGTGTCTTGGGCTCCACCAGCCCTCCTTGAGAGACCCTCCTTCTAGAGCTCTTACCTTCGAAGTCCACGTCCTCATTCAGCGGGTCTGTCTCAGCAGCCTGGGGCCGTTTCTCTGTATCCAGTTCTGCAATAATGGAGTCAAAGAAGGCCATGGCCTCTGCCACATCTGCGCTGAATTGCAAGTATTTCCTGGAGTTGGCTTTCTGCTAGAGGTGGGCGAGAGAAGAGAGCATGGCCCACTCAGCCTCTGAGAGCCCTTGCGATGGAAGCCATAAAACATGGAAAGGATTGAATGTGGCTAAAACTAAATCACAATGGGATTACACAGATCTGTAGGGTCAAAAAGGTACATTTGAAACAGTGCCTAGCAGCAGGGATATCCCAGATTCCTAATGACCATGGCTTACTGAATTTCTAATGACCTTAAAAAGAGAGAGAAAAGACAGTAAGATGTGTTTCTTTCTTGGTCACATATCTGTTATCAGACATTCAGCTAAATAAATTATCTTTCTTTGCCTTTGTTTCCTGCTGATAAACACTCAATTAGGAGACTGTACAGTTAGTTTATAAAATGCTAACAACGTGAAAGAGAAGTTGTGTTGAAATGCTCTGTCAGAGCTGCTAGTATTTAAAGTAGCCAAATTTAGGCTCAAGTCATGACATAAATAGAAGAGAAAATAGGTATGGTTATTTAAAAAGCGTAGGGAATAGTAAAATTCAGAGTTAAAAATAATCTATCATTTAATTACGCCATGCGGGGGCAAGTCAAGGGTCTACCCTGGCTCATTCTTCTATAAGAGCTCATTAAAACACAAGTTTTACCTAGAAAGCTGTGAATCTGCCATGTTGCTTAGTTTCTGAGACTGAGTGAAATACATCTCACTGAAGAAAATCTGGTAAAGGCTGTATTTAACAGTCTTTTCACAAAAGTTTTGAAATTTAACAATTGGCTCTTACAAGCCAGCCAACTCCAGCCAGGTCACATGACCTTCTGGAGTAGACATGTGCTTGGTCTCCCACCTCTCACACTTCCAACTCTCTTCTTCAAGACTAATGTTTGTTCTAACTCCATAACTTACAAAAGGGTGAGTCCTCCCCCAGCCCACACCTCCTGACCACAGAGCCCAGCCAAATGGTAGGCACCTGATACAAAAGGAGCAGTCGGAGCCCTGCCGTGGGATTTTTGTAGCCATAGCTAAGAGAAGAAGCTCCTTCCCCTCTAGTGACCAAACTGGGATGCTGTGAATTGGATGCTGCTGAAAGTCACACTGGCCAAAATGCTTGTGTGTGATAGAAGAGTTTGAGGGTGAAATGCAGGAAAGGCAGAGATGAGAAATGGAGGAGGAGGAAGTCCTGAGGGCTAATTCCCTGACACCTACTGTCTACAACCAGCTTCAGCCCTTCCTTTCCCTTGGCTGATTTTATAAGCTGATACATTCCATATTGCTTAAGCCACGTAAATCAAATTTCTGTCAATCATAAGCAAGAACTATAATACATTCTCTGAGCCTTCTGCCTTTCTTGGGAGAGATATTTAAGACCAAGTCAAAAATGAATCTTATCTGATGCCTTTTATAGTACAGCACTTAGAGAAATGTGTACTCCCAATTGAAAAGGGGTTTGTGAAAAAAGAATGGGAGTTTATGAAACAAGAACTGGTAGATATGAAAAACACATTGGAAATGCATAAGCATATATGCTCAAATACAAATTCTCAATAGTTAAGCTAACCGGTAGACTTTGCCAGAGTTTAAGAAAGAATTGAGGAGTAGATACAGAGTTGAAAAAATCAAAGTGTTTAGAAGAGCAGAACAGTCTGTCAGGAACTCTAGCATAATTAAGCCTTGGTAGTATCTATTACACTAAAAATAAAAATAGTTTTGGGCACATAGCTGTACAGTTTCTGTCTTTGGTAAAAGAGGATGTAGATGCATAGGCTCCAGCTAAAAGGGTTAGGTTTTTTGTCCCCAGTTTTATAACTTAAGGCCATTATTGTTTACTGACACCTGGCAACTATTCCCCTTTATTCATGATCTATATGATCCTTCATCTAGCAAAACTCTGGGAGAAAAAATTGTCCTCACATTTATCAAACCATTAGGAATTGAATTGATAGAATTAAATTTTAGCCTTAAAACATAATATAAAATCTATACATATTATAAATGGAACAGTACAATTCAATAAGAGAAGGAATGATCTTGTCAATAAATGGTATTGGAAAAATTTGCTATTTGGGAAAAATTCAAATGCTGATAGATTAAACAGTTGGATTTTAAAAAATGGAACTATAGAAAAGGAAAAATAGTGAATAGCTATTGGGTCTTGGGAAATGGAAGAAATTTCTAAGCATGAAAGCAGTAGAAGAAATGAAAAGATAAAAATTTACATATTTGACCACAAAAAAATCAGTAGCATTGTATACCAAAAGATATCAAGTAAAATTAAATATGCATAACTTGGAGAAATTTTTTAATGTAGATGATAAACAGTGTGTTAATATCCTTAATATAAGAAGTATCTCTCCAAATAAATAATAAAACTTCATCACACCCAAAATAAACATGTATAAAGGCATGACAGAATCCATTTTAAAAAGAAATACACATTAGTATGAAAAAAGAGCCATCCTTTGCTCAAGCAATAATCAAAGTACCATAAAACAAAGCAATTTTCTTTTAAAGTGTTAAACTTTAAAATTAATGACAATATTTTGCTCCATCAAAGATGAAATAAGAAGGGCATCTGATCCACTGCTGATGAAAAGTGTAAATTGATAAGATACTTCTGGAAAGCAAAATGTAGAAGAATCTTTAAAATTAATGACATTGTACTTTTGACCCAATAATCACACATCTAGTAATCTCTGCTAAAAATACCTTTCAGTCATAGAGTAATATGTATTTATGCAAGATGTAAGTATAAAGATCTTATTTACAATTTTAACAATTGTTCAAAGAAGGCAAGTAGTAACTTTTTTTTGCCATTAAAACTTTGGCTTTCAAAGATCAGTTGTTTACATTTGTTAAAGTTGCTAGAATGCAATATACCAGAAATGAATTGTTTTTTGTGGGGGGGATGGGGGGGATTGTGGTGCATGGTCTGGGGTTCAAACCTGGTTCTCCCGCATGGAAGGTATGGATTGGCTTTTGTAAAGGAAATTTAATAAGTTGCAAATTTACAGTTTTAGGGCCATAAAAATGTCCAAAGTAAGGTATCCAGATAAAGATAACTTGACGCAAGAATGGTTGATGGGTCTAGAACATCTCAACTGGGTAGGCATGTGGCTGGCATCTGCTGGAGTCTTTGGCTTCTAGTTTCAAACAGCTTCTCCAGGGGCATTTAATTTCTGCATCTCCAAACGTTTGAGACTCATCAGTTCTGTTGGCTCTGAGCTCTCTCCAAAATGTTTCCCCTTTTATAGGACTCCAGTAATCTAATCAAGACACACCTTAAATTGGCACAATCACAGCTCCATCTAATCAAAAGGTCACACCACAATTGAGTGACTTATATTTCCATGGAAACAATCCAACCAAAGGGCTCCAGCCTAAACAATATTGAATGAGGATTAAGAGAACATGGCTTTTTGGGGGTACATAACATTTTCAAACCAGCACATTCTACCCTCTGAACCCCCAAAAGACATGCTCTTTCTATATACAAAATGCCTTCATTCCATCACAATGTCACAAAGCCTTAAGCCATTCAGTAACAATATAAATACAACACAAAGTCAGAAAGAGTACAAAATCTCATCAAAGTCAGTTATAGGTATGACTATCCTAAAGCAAAATTCTCTTCTGGCTGTGGTTCTGTGAAACTCAAAATAGGTTATCTGCTGCCAATATACAAAAGAGAGACAGTCATAAGATACACGCTCCCATTGTCATAGGGAGAAATCAAAACGAGAGCAGAGGTCAAAAGGCTAAAACAGTTCCAAAAATCTGCAGGGCAAACTTTATCAGATTTCAAAGCTGAGAGTCATTTATCCTCAGGGATTCAGAAAGTGGCAGTCCCAAACTTTCTAAAGGCTTAGGCAGCAGCCCTGCTCTCTGCAAACACTGGGGTGAGTGTTGCAACACTGGGGATCATTGGGAGAACCACCTTATTCTTGGCCCCACACTCTCCAAACATTGGGGCAGCACCCAAGCTTTCTGCTATTTCTAGGGCACATGTTCAACCCCCTCTCTAGGGCACATGTTCAACCCCCTTAGAAGAATAGGATGATCACCAGGCTCCCCTCAATTCCGTTTATGTGATTCACCCTCTCTAAGGCCTGGGGCACCGAAATTATTCCTGAATAACAAAGTGGAAGGCCTGCTGTCTGCTTCCAGGGCAAACTCACCCTCTTCCACATGTGTGGATGGGTCCAGTGACCAAGCCTGAGATTTCCTGGCTCCAGACCTTAGCTTTCATGGTTCTGCTTCTGAAATCATTTTTCCTTCAATTTGTCCCTCTTTTGTCCCTTTTAGTTCAGACTGGCAGTGGTTCCATTTGTATGACCCCACAATACTCTTGTTGGTTTTCTATGCAGTACTCAGGGATCATAACCATCATACTAAAGGGCTTTCCACAAATCCTTTCTTGATATCTCCATATCTAATCCTTGCTTGTCCTATAATGGCTGACTGCTTCCATGTTTGGTTAAATCCTCATGTGGGGCTCTATTCTCTGGGATCTCCCTCTCTAGAAGCCCAGAATTTTCCAGACCATAAATTTCTGCTTTTTTTTCATCCAAAAGATTAGTTCTCAACTTATCTCTTACCTGTCACATTCTACTCTAAGCTGCAAGGAGAAGCAATACTGCATTTAGTTCAGAAATCTCTTCAGCTAAGTATCCAATTTCATCACTCTCAAGTTCTGTCTTCCATCCTCAAAGATCACCTTCCTCCCAGTTTGCTATAACACATTCATCATTTCTGTCTAAAGCCTCATCAAAGGTATCTTGAAAGTCTTCATTTCTACCAACAGTCTCTTCAAAGCATTCTAGGCCTTCTCTAGCAATACCTTCACAACTCTTCCAGAATCTTCCCCTTGTCCATTTAAAAAGCTGTTACAGCATATTTGGTATTTGCAAACTGCAGAAGCACTCCACTTCTCTGGTACCAAAATCTGTTTTGGTTTGTTAAAGCTGACAGAAAGTAATATACCAGAAGTGGTTGGCTTTTATAAAAGGAATTTATTAAGTTCCAAATTTATAGTTCTAAGGTCATAAAAATGTCTAAAGTAAGGCATACAGACAAAGATACCTTTACTCAAGAAAGGCCGATGGGTTCAGACCACCTCTCTCATGTGGGAAGGCACATGGCTGGTGTCTGGTGGAGCCTTTGGTTTCTGGTTTCAAACAGCTTCCCCTAGGGCATTTACTTTCTGTATCTCCAAATGTTTGGGTCTTGTGTTGGCTCTGTCAGCTCTGAACTCTCTCCAAAATGTTTCCCTTTTAAAGGACTCCAGTAAACTAATCAAGACACACCTTAAATGGGCACAGTCACAGCTCTATCTTATCAAAAAGCCACACCCACAATCGAGTGGATTTTATCTCCATAGAAGCAATCAAATCAAAGTTTCCACCCTCAATATTGGATCAGGATTAAAAGAAACATGGCTTTTCTGGAGTACATAACATTTTCAAACCATCACACCAGTTACAGTTGGCTTCCAGGAAGATGCCAGAATAGGGTAGTCAGAGCTCACTCCTCCACCATGGAACAGCCAGAGTAAAGGCAGAAAACAACCAGGACATCAGTTCCAGGGTCTGGGTGACCAGAGAAGGACATCTGCATTATATAGGGAAGACCTGGATGAAAAATGGAGAAACTATGACTTGGAATCTGGGGTGAGTGTGCTCAATTGTGACCACCCCTGGGACCCACAGCTGCACACCAGCCAGAGAGGGAAGCTGAGGAACAGCACACTCCCACTCTGACTGCCAGCTGGGGAGGGCAACTCTCTCAGTCCTGCAGCCTTGACTTCCCATGGGGGAACCCAGGAGCCAATAGACTTGTTTTATTCACACATATGACCTTGTTGTGCTATCAAATGCCTACCCCCATCCCTGAGACAGTCTGGTATGGGCATCTGGTTTGGGGGACAACTGGGGGGCCCTCTCCTTGGGAAGAAAAGTGGACATAGAGCAGTGCTGACCTGGTAGTTGGCTGGTGAGAGAGACACTCTGGTTCCTTCTCCAAGGAGGCATGGAGCACTCACTGCACACGCAAGTGGAGAGAAGGAGGTGAGGGAGGGAGCTGCATTGTAAGACCAGGCACCCTTGCCCCTCAGGTGGTCTTGCTGACCAAGAAAAAGCAGGGCACTTCTGGGCCAGCTGCTGGCTGAAGACATTGAACCTCTCAGTCCTGCAGTCTGAAGTCTTTCTATGTAGGAACCTGGGAATCACCAGACTCATTGTGCCCACAAGTGGGGTCTTGGCCTAGGTGCACAGTGCCCACCCCCCACCCCACAGAGCCAATGGCTTCCCATGTGCATGGAGACCTGGAGCCTTGTCTGCTTGCTGCCTGGTCAGGTCTTTACCCAGTGGGTGCTGCAGTGAGAGAGAGGTGGGGTTATGGGAAAGAGGTCGCCCAAAAGGGTCTTCTGTGGGAAAGTACATTCTGGCAAACTACTTCTCTGCCCAGCCTTTAACAGATTTCTGAAAATGGCTGTTCCCCTGTGTGAAACCCCAGTCTTGGCTTTGCTGGGAATTACTAGTAAACCAAGTGTCAAAGAAAACCTTCAATGCAAGTAGAAACAATTACAAAATCTTAGACAAGCAAGGGAAGTCAAGTTTCAAAATAACCTTATCAAGATAATCAAATGCCAAGAAACCAGCAAAAGCTCACAAAAGCATGAAGAAGAAAGAATGTATGTCCAAAGCCAAGTGATCAAATTAAAAAACTGGAGGAGATATAGAATTTGGAACAAGTAATCAAAGACGCTCAAACAAATCACTTTAATGAGATGGCTAAAGAGATAAGGGATATCAAGAAAACACTAGAAAAGCATAAAGAAGAACTTGAAAGAATAAATAGAAAAGTAGCAGATCTTATGGAAATGAAAGCCACTGTAAATCATTAAAAATATAACAGAGACACACAAAGGCAGATTTGAAAGGCAGAAGAAAGAACACGTGAAGTAGAAGACAGAGCAACCAAATTCGAAAGCACAAAAGAACAAATAGTGAATAAAATGGAAAAAATTGAATCGTATCTCAGGGAATCCAATTTACAACATGAAATACACAAATACAAGAATCACTGGTATGTCAGAAAGAAAAGAGTATAAAGCTAGGAAGATTATTTGAGGAGATAATTGGGGAAATTTTCCCAACCCTTATAAAAGACATAAATATGCAAATCAAAGAAGCTCAATGAACTCCAAATAGAATAAATCTAAATAGACCCACTCCAAGACCCATACTAATCAGACTGTCAAATGTTGAAAGAAGGAGAGAGTCCTGAAAGCAGTAAGAAAAAAGTGATTCACCACATACAAGGGAAGCCACATAAGACTAAGTGCTGACTACTCATCAGACACCACAGAGGTGAGAAAGCAATGGTATAGTATATTTAAGATTCTGAAAGAGAAAAATTGTCAGCCAGGAATTCTTTATCCAGTAAAGCTGTCCTTCAAAAGTGAGGGGGAGTTTAAAATAGTCACAGATAAATAAATGCTGAAATAGTTTGTTAACAAGAGACCTACCCTGCAAAGTTTGTTAACAAGAGACCTACCCTGCAAGAAACACTAAAGGGAGTTATGTCAGCTGGAAAAAAAAAGACAGAAAAGAGAGGTCTGGAGGAGCATACGGAATTGAATGGTATTAATCAGGATAATTTAATGGATAAAAAGAGAGAGAGAAAAAAATAGATCAGACAAATAAAAACCAAAGGATAAGATGGTTGAATCAAGAACTGCCTTTACAGTAATAACTTTGAATGTTAATGGATTAAACTCCCTAATCAAAAGACAACAGATTGGTAGAATGGATTTAAAAATACGATCCATCTATATGCTGTTTACAAGAGGCTCATCTTAGACCCAAACATACAAATTGGTTGAAAGTAGAAGTATGGGAAAAGATATTCCATGCAGGTAGTAACCAAAATAAAGCTGGACTAGCTACATTAATAGTGGAACAAAATAGTCATTAAATGCACAAATGTCATAAGAGGCATTATATATTAATAAAAGGGGTTATTCACCAACAAGAAAGAGCAATCATAAATGTTTATCCACCCAATAATGGTGCTCCAAAGCACGTGAGACCAACACTGCAAAACTAAAGGGGGTAATAGATACTTCAGCAACAATAATAAAAGTGGGAAACTTCAACACCACCACTCTCTGCAATAGATAGAACAACCAGACAGAGGATCAGCAAAGAAATAGAGAACCTAAACAATATGATAAATGAATTAGACATAACAGACATATATAAGTCATTGCACCCCAAAACACCAGGATGTACATTCTTCTCAAGTGCTCATGGGACACTCTCTAGGATAGATCATATGCTAGGGCACAAAATATGTCTTAATAATTGTAAAAAGATTGAAATTATTCAAAGCACTCTGATCTTAATGAAATGAAGTTGCAAATTAATAACCACCAAAGACCTAGTATTTTCACAACAACACATTCTTAAACAATCAGTGGGTCAAAGAAGAAATTGCAAGAGAAATCAATAAATTTCTGGAGATGAATGAAGGCAAGATTACAACATATAAAAACCTATGGGATGTAGTGAAGGCAGTGCTGTGAGGGCAATTTATAGCTCTAAATGCCTACATTGAAAAGGAAGAAAGTGCCAAAACCAAAAGACGTAACTGAACAAACTTAGGAAACTAGAGAAAGAGCAACAAGCTAACCCTAAAGGAAGTAGAAGAAAAGAAATAATAAAGAGCAAAGAGAAATAAAGATATTCCATGCAGGTAGTAACCAAAAGAAAGCTGGACTAGCTATATTAATAGCGGAACAAAATAGTCATTAAATGCACAAATGTCATTAGAGGCATTATATATTAATAAAAGGGGTTATTCACCAATAAGAAATAGCAATCATAAATGTTTATCCACCCAATAATGGTGCTCCAAAGCACATGAGACCAACACTGCAAAACTAAAGGGGGAGAACAAAAAACAATAGAGAAATCAATAAAACCAAAAATTGGTTCTTTGAGAAGATCAACAAGATTGACAAACCCTTAGCTAGACTGAAAAAGTCAGAAAGAGAGAAGATGCAAATAAATAAAAACAGAAATGAAAAGGGAGCCATTATCAAGGAACCAGAGGAAATTTTTAAAAATCATAAGAGGATAGTACAAACAACTTATATGCCAACAAATTGAGGCAACTTAGATGACTCAATACTGTTTCGAGAAGAAATAGAGAGCCTCAACAATCCAGTCACAAATAGAGACTCAATCAGTTATCAAAAATCTCCCTACAAAGAAAAGCTCAGGGCCAGGTGGCTTCGTCGGGAAATTTTATCAAACATTCCATTAAGAACTAACACCATTCCTGCTCATATTCTCCAAAAAAAATTGAAGAAAAGGACACACTACCTAACTCATTTTATGAAGGTAACATCATTCTAATGCCAAAACTTGATAAAGATACTACAAGAGAGGAAAACTACAAGCCAAACTCCCTGATAAATACAGATGCAAAAATCCTGTACAAAATACTTGCAAATTGAATCCAATGGCACATTAAAAGAATTATACACCATGACCAATGGGGGTTTATTCCAGGTATGGCAAGGTTGGTTCAGCACAAGAAATTCACTTAATGTGATACAGCACATTAACAAATCATAAGGGAAAAATCACATGATCACCTTGATTGACTCTGAAAAGGCATTTGAGAAAATTCAGCATCCGTTTTTTTTCAGCATCCTTTCTTGTTCCAAACACATGGAAAGGTAGAAATTAAAGGAAACTTCCTCAACATGTTAAAGGGCATATATAAAAAAACCACAGCCAACATTGTACTCAATGCTGAGAGACTGAAAAAGCCTTCCCCCTAAGATTGGGAATGAAACAAGGATGCCCCATCACCACTGTTATTCAACAATTTGCTGGAAGTTTTCACTAGAGCTATTAGGCAGAAAAAAAAAGGCATCCAAATTGTGAAGGAAGAAGTAAAACTCTCATAATTTGCAGATCATATGATCCTATGTTTGGAAAATCCTGAGAAAACTATGACAAAGCTACTTGAGCTTATAAACAAATTCAGCAAAGTGGCAGGATATAAAATTAATGTGCAAAAATCCATAGTGTTTCTATACACTACTAATGAGCTATCCAAGGAGGCAGTTAAGAAAAAAAGTTCCATTCACAGTAGCAACAAAAAAAATCAATTATTTAGGAATAAATTTGTTCTAGTTTGCTAGCTGCCAGAATGCAACACATCAGAGATTGATTGGCTTTCAATAAAAGGGGATTTATTTAGTTAACATATAGTTCTTCAGAAGAAAGGTAGCTGTCAACTGAGGTTCTTTCTTACGTAGGAAGGCACAGGGCGACCTCTGCTGGCCTTCTCTCCAGGCGTCTGGGTTCCAACAACTTTCCATGAGGTGATTCCTTTCTGCATCTCCAAAGGCCTGGGCTGAGCTGCAAGTGCTGAGATAAGGTATGCTGAGCTGCTTGGGCTGTGCTACATTGAGCTCTCCCATTTAAGCACCAGCCAATTAAATCTAATATCATTCATTGCAGCAGGCAAGCCTCCTAGCCGACTGCAGATGTAATCAGCAACAGATGACGTTCACATGCATTGGCTCATGTCCATAGCAATAGAACGAGGCACCTTCACCCTGGCTGAGTTGACACCTGAATCTAACTACCACAAAACTTAACCAAGGTTGTAAAGGACCTGTACACAGAAAACCACAAAACATTGCTACATTTAGCAAGAAGACTTAAACAGATGGAAAGACATTCTGTGCTCATGGACAGGAAGGCTAAATGTCACTAAGATGTGAATTCTGAAGGCTAAATGTCACTAAGATGTCAATTCTACCCAAATTGATCTACATATTCAATGTAATACCAATAAAAATTCCAACAACATAATTTGTGGACTAGGAAAAGTTAGTTATCAAATTTATTTGGAAGGAAAGGGAACTTGAATAACCAGAAATATGTTGAAAAAGAAAAACTAAGTGGAAGGACTTACACTTCCTGACTTTAAAACTTATTATAAAGCCATCGTGGTCAAAACAGCATAGTATTGGCACAAAGAGACATATTGATCAATGGAATCAGATTGAGAGTTCAGAAATAGACCCTGAAATCTATGGTCAATTGATTTTTGATAAGGCCCCCAAATCCAGTGAACTGGGACAGAATGATCTCTTCAATAAAATGGGCTGGAAGAACCTATCCAAAGGAATGAAAGAGGGCCCCTACCTCATACCCTATACAAAAGTTAACTCAAAGTGGGTCAATGACCTAAATATAGAAGCCAATACCATAAAACTCCTAGAAGAAAATATAGGGAAACAGCTTCAAGGCCTAGTGATAGGAGGTGGCTTCTTAGACATTATACCCATAGCACAAGCAACAACAACAACGAAATAGATCATTGGGAACCCCTCAAGATTTAACACTCCTGGCCTTTAAAGGACTTTGTCAAAAGGATAAAGAGGCAGCCAACTCAATAGGAGAGAATGTTTGATAATCATATATCTGATAAGGGTTTGATTACAGTGTCTATAAAGAAATCCTACAACAGTAAAAGGACAAAAAAACCCTATTATAAAATGGGCAAAAGATATGAATAGACGTTTTTCCAAAGAGGAAAGACAAATGGCTAAAAAGCACATGAGAAATCTAATCTGCATTAATTATTAGGGAAATACAAATCAAAACCCAATAAGATCCATCACACACCTACTAGAATGGCTGCTGTTAAACAAACAGGAAGCTACAATTGTTGGAGAGGATGTGGAGAAATCAGGACACATATTCACTGCTGGTGGGAATGTAAAATGGAACAGCTGCTATGAAAGACATTTTGGTGTGTTTCCTCAGAAAACTAAACATTGAGTTGCCTTATGACCCGACAATCTCACTACACTACTCGGTATATACCCAGAAGCTACGAAAGCAGGGACCCAGACCATCTTTTGCACACTAATGCTCATAATGGCATCATTCACAACTGACAAAAGATGGAAATAATCCAAGTGTCCAGCAACAGATGAGTGGATAAACAAAATGTGGTATACTGTGGAATATTACGCAGCAGTAAGGAGTGAGGTCCTGAAGAATGTGACAGCATGGATGAACCTTGAGAACATACTGCTGAGTGAAATAAGTCAGGCACAAAAGGACAGATATTTTATGATTTCACTAATATGAACTAACTAGAAAATGCAAATCAGAGTCTTAAAACGTAGAATATAGGGCACCTAGAATAGACAGAAGCTAGAGGAGGTGGATTAGTCATCTAATATGTTCAGAATTGTTAATGAGATTAACCTTAAATGTTTTGGAATGGGTACAGGTGATGGCAGCTCATTTGGGGGATTATAAGTAATAGTGCCACATTGTAGGTGAATTTTGTTGAAAGGGGTTGTTTAGAGTCATGTGTGTCACTGATTAACACTAGAAATATAAATAAGTTCTTTCATGAACTACTACAGATGTACTATAGAGTGGTATATAGGGATAAATTGCTATTGCAAGCTATAGGCGATAATTAACAGCAATACCTTAATATTTTTTCATCAACAGTAATAGGTACATCACACTAATAGAGGTTAATAACGAAGGGAGGGGGAGGAATATGGGGTGTTTTGGTCTTTCTTTTTGTGTGTCTGATATTTTTCTTATTGGAGCGATAAAATGGTCTAAAATTGAGTATGATGATGATTGCACAACTATATAATGATACCATGAGACACTGACTGTATACTTTTCAATATATCTCAATAAAACCTGCAATTTCAAAGAAAAACAGTTAATGAGATGGAAAAGAGCCTACAATATGTAATATTACATGAAAAGAAGAAAATATAAAATGTATATATGGTATGAACCAATTTAGTAAATTTATACACACACATATTAGGATTACTAGATTTATCAAGTAAAAATACACATGGCAGTTAAATATTAATTTCAGATAAACAATGAATAAATTTTTGGTATAAGTGTGTACCAAATATTACATGGGATAATCATACTAAAATTATTTATTGTTTATCTGAAATTCAAATTTAACTGGACATCGTTTTTTTATCTGGCAACTCTAATATAAATATAAATACATGAACTTATTTATATGCAAACACAATTGAAAAATTACTAGAAGAAAATCCACCTAAACATTATAAAGTGGTTATAGCTAGATGAAAAGATTCTAAGTTATTTTTATTTTCTTCCTTTCACTGCTTTGTGTTTTAGAAATTTCATGTAAGGAGCAAATATAATTTTTTGTTGAGAAAAAAAGTGTTCGCCTTGGAAAGTGTCTTCTTAATGATGAGCTTTGATTCATTGCAAACTGGATATTTTAGTTTCTAGGATACAACTCCATATGACTATACACAAACCACGTTTTCCTCCCTTTAAAACAAAAGATAAACCTCTATCCCCTCAAAACCACAGACCTATAACTTTTCCAGCTTGTCCATCAAATCTTAGAGCAGCTCTTGGTAAATTATAGTTGACGGTTCTGTAGCTGTTCATTTATTGATCAACTACTCTGTGCCTGGAACCATGCTCCGATGGTAGAGATACAAAATTGGATAAAACTCAGTGCCTCCTTCAGAGAGCCCAAGTCAATGCAAGAGGTATGCAAGTTCCATGAGCTGAGATCAGAATCAAATACAGGAGGTGGGAAACCCCTCATGTTGGTTTGTGGATGTCAGAAAAGGCTTCCTGGGGACGTGACTTCTGTGCTGAGTTCCTAAAACGCAAGGAGTCAGTGAGGTGAACAGGGGACAGGAAAGAGGAGAAAGAGTGCAGGAAGTGTTATTGCTAGGCTAAGCAACCAGCATGTGCTTTTGAGGATAAAGTGGGGAATATAATTACACATGTTGTGGCTTGACTGAGAGGGACAGCAGGAATCACGGACCCTGTTATCAATCATTATTATACTGTCATCTTGAGTAGAGTGTGTAATGACGTAATGGAATATCCTTTGCAGCTTATATTGAATTTTCTCTGCCTTTTGACTCTGCGAACCAGACATGGGCCAAATGACAGAGATCCCTTCTCTCCCAGTAACTGATGCTCCTAGAAAAACTGCATTTTAATATCACTGCAAAAAAAATCCGTATTTGCAGAAAATTCCCAGCAGATCTAAAAAAATAATTCCCAGCAGTTATAAAACAGAACCTGCTTCCTGTCCACATGTTACCTAGATATGGATGATTCAGAATATTTTTAGATGCAGTCCCTGCTGCCATCAAGAAGAAAGAGTTATCCATTTGTTACTGACGTGGTCTTA
This sequence comes from Myrmecophaga tridactyla, assembly GCA_004026745.1. Lineage (NCBI taxonomy): Eukaryota > Metazoa > Chordata > Mammalia > Pilosa > Myrmecophagidae > Myrmecophaga > Myrmecophaga tridactyla. The sequence goes on from PVIY010017767.1 coordinate 22,225, forward strand.
TTTTATGAATCAGGATTGAGTGGCTTCAATAGAAAATGAATTCAGAAAAGCTTGCTATTGTCAGAATAAGACCATTTAAAATAGGAGTCCATCACTTTTGGCAGGCATTCTCCAGGGTTCAATTAATCCTTTTAAAACCATTCTCATAGCAGGTGGGTTTCTTTAGTCGGTGGGTGCGGGGGGTGGGGGCGGAGAGGGGTGCATTTTGCAGCTGGTTCTTCCAGGCAGCACTACCAGGAATCTAAGCAGCTTGGAGCCAGATAATCCACAGGAGAATTAAAGCAGTTTCTTCTGGCTGTGGGGTGCAACCAGTAACCCCAGCCTCAGAAAATTTCCAGCCTAAGCCATGCAGGAGGTGTCCCATGGTGCGCTGCAGACAACCCCAAACTGCTCCCAAGGGCCAGCTCTGGCTCTAGACGGCCTCCCAGACCCTTCTCTGCCGTCTGCCCAGGCCGGCACCCACTCCCGCGTGGCAGGATGCTGGCTGTTTACCTGCTCACCTGGCCCGACGAGCATGTGGCAGTGAGGACCCCTGATCAGAGTCAGAGCAGAATCTCAAAATGTCCCCCTTCCCTTCCTATCAAAAGTCAAGCTGAAATGGGCCAAGGCTTCTCGGGGTGATGGAAATTTTCTCAGACAGATAGTGGTGATGGTTGCAAAATTCTGGGAAATAGACTAAAAACCAGGGATTGTACACTTTAAGAAGGTGGATTTTATGGTACATAAATTATAACTCAATAAAGCTGTTCTTAAAAATGTCAAGCTGAGACACAAGATGTTTATGAGAAGTGTAAAGGGAGAAGGTGAAATAGCCCAAAGCCCTGTAAAGCAGGAGAGGAGACTGCAGCTTGGAGAAATTACCATGAAGGTGAGGGGACAAACAGGCAGAAGCTAAAAACGTCACATCCCAAATGTGACCTGAGAACAAACTATAGAAGGAGCAGTTTGCTTTCCAATGTCCCTGGGATGGAAGGGAACAAAGCAAGACACACAATGGGATAACTTTTCGCTTTTCACAGACCCTTTTCTCTCCAAGAGGGAACCACATCTACAGAGGATTTCTACAATATTGTCGGAAGGGGGTGAGGTCCCATTTGGGCATCTGAACCTCTCCTGAGATCGAAGGGATCTACAGAAGATGGTTCTCAGGCCCTCGGTTGACATAGCAGAGGCTCTGAGAACTCACCTCCAGAAATCAGTTTATGGCCTCTTTCTCCCATCAGAACAGGAATCTGTTCCTGACATGTCCTAACTCTTGCTGCGTGTTGATAAATGAATAAATCATACATCTGTGAACAAATTGTTACTAAAATATTACCAAGGGCACTTGAACCATATCATGCAAGATTCCCCGTATCAAGTCTCAGGCAAGAAACTTTGAAATTCAAAGCTGGAAAAAAATCTCGCTTTCCTTCAGGGATGGGTATGCTCTAGTGAACAGCTCATCAGAATTCTGAAGCGAGTCCAGCTCCCTAGTACAGCTTCCAGTAAGTGCAGAGCCAAATTTAGAGCTCATCTGTAGCAAGTGCACTAGTCCATAGAACCCACATATCCTTTTGAGTGGTCTTGATTTGCAGTTGATGCTCTCACTCCTGATTTTCCAATTTCGGTTCCTATTTTATTACTCTGGTTTGTGGCTCATCTCAGATATTTTGTAGATTGAATTGAGAGGGTCACACGTACTTTTTGCTGAAACGATTTGAAGAGGCAACACCTATCTCACAAAGCTCATGTCTGGCTGGGTCCATACTGTTTCCACCAGCTATTTTTATAGGAGGTTTCAGGAAGTTGCAAAAAAAAAAAAGTACAAGCTAAATATTTAAATACTCTGGAGAACTAGAGTAAACATGGAATCAGAACACAAAAAGACAAATATTGCATGATTTCACTTATATGAAATATCTAGAATTAGCAAACTCAGAGACAGGAAGTAGTAATTAGAGATTACCAGGAGTGGGGGAGAGGAGAATGGGAGCGTTTTTGCTTAATGGGTGCAGAGTTTCTGTTTGGGGTCCTGAAAAAGTTTTGGTAATGCGTGGTAGTGATGATTACGGTCAGTAAATGTAGTTAATGCCACTGAACTGTACGCGTAAAATGGTTAAAACGGCAGATTTTAATTTCTACAATAAAATTTTTAAAAAAATTAATGGCATCAGAGGTAGCCATGGAATGAGAAGGCTTCAGGATAGAGGGAAATTTTAACAGAATGTATTGGTGGAGAGAAGAGAGCTTAAAACTTAAAACTTGCCTTCGGGTCACTTCCTTTCAGCCAGGTTCCCCCTTTGGGGGTACTTTGCCCTGGTCCGGCGGATACTTGGTTAATGACCCTCGCTTGCTCAGGTTTGCTGGCTCAAGGCACCTCCTCTCAGCATCTTGGGGGGTCTCTGCTGCGTCTTGCATACTACTAAGTTTTGGGGTGCTGCGGCACCTTACGGGCTGGGTTTGTCTCCCAGCACCCTTCTCCTCCTCTTCGGGTCCCTTGTGTAAATGGCATAATGTCTCCAAGCCTTGATTTTCTCCTCCTTGTAACGGTGCTAGACCATCAGCAGTGAGAAATATGCTGCTTCCTCTTGAGTTTGCTCGGGCTATGGCAAGGATGGAGGGAAGCCAGTGTGGAAGAATCACCCCCTCTTCTCTGATGGAGGCACCAAGGGGTCCAGGTCAGCGCTGGTGCCACCAAACTGGTGCAGAGCTTATCCATTCCAGGGCAGGGCCCATTTCAAATACCCTGTCCTTCTACCAGATGAACTGTGCATGTCTGGGAAGCTGTAACATTGCACATCCAAACCGTGAGGCCCAGACCAGCCCAATAACACCACAAAAAATCTCAAGTGTGGGTTTCTTTTATACTTTGAGTTTTCAATGTTGCCCACCCCCACCCCACACACAAATGTGATTAACTCATTTTGGCAATGACCCACCACCCCCCCACTCTGAGGGAAGAGTAGATGTCACAGGGCCTGGTGGGGACTCCCCTTAGCAAGTTCCCACAGCAGCTTCCCACGCCCACCCAGACTCACCCCACTTCTGCCTGTTCTCACGTCCCACCCCACCCCCACATTGGCCAATGCAGGTGCGCTTCCAGGCTCTTGGCATCTCCAGGAAACTGGGCTAACAAACCATTTGGTACCCCAATGCTTCAAAGGTGTAGACTCGGGGCAGGAAAAGGAGCAGCTTGTGAAATCAACTTGGCAGTCACCATCAGCATTTAAATCAAACAAACGAATAAATAAAAGAATGGCACAGGGTGGGTTGGGAATGTCATAGCGTATTCAAGAAACCAGAATTAGTCTGTTTCATGAAACTTTTGTTTTGGTTGCATGGTTTGGGGAAACGGAACCAATATCTAAAATGTATATTTCTCATGGTAGTTCTCATCAAAGTAGTTCGAAAGCCACTATCTTTTCTGTAAGGAGGGAGAGAGAGGGGAATTTGGGTTCTGTGGCCAGGGGCTGGTATTTGGAGGGAGAGAGTGAGGGTCTGCCTTAGCGCCCTGGAACCATGGGGGACACCACTCACGTCCCATACTAAATGCAGCTCTCCACCAATCTACGGCACAAAAATCAGACTTCAAGGTTTGGAAAGCATCCATAAGCATTCGCTGCTGTGCTCTGGGGACAGAAAGTTGAAAAGGATACAGTTTCGGCCCCACCAAACTCAGCAAGCCCAGGGGCAGACAGATCTTAACAAACCATACAACAGAATGCAATAGATGCTAGAAAGGAAGTGTGTTAGGCTAAGGTTGGAGATGGGGAATGGGCGTTTGTGCTAAACTTGAAGTACAGCAGACATTGTCCACCAGTGCAGGAGGGCAATGGCATTTCCGGAGAAAGAAGTCCTTCCAGTCTCCTGCCTGGCAAGGCCCACACAGCAACCAGGGGCCCCTTGCTAACCTTGGCACCTGTGCCCATTGTCCCACACACACCCTGCAGACAGCTGCTTCTTTAGGAGAGGTGGGGAAGCCGCGCATCTAATGGCCACTAACAGCCCCCTGCAGGTGGGGAAGCAGCGCATCTAATGGCCACTAACAGCCCCCTGCAGGTGGGGAAGCCGCGCATCTAATGGCCACTAACAGCCCCCTGCAGGTGGGGAAGCAGCGCATCTAATGGCCACTAACAGCCCCCTGCACCTTACCTTTCAGAGCCAGTAAACATTTGGGTGCTGAGCATGTGCCCAGTGCTAGCTCCAGCACAACTTTGCTTACTCTTCGTAAGGTATGTTATTATTTCTATTTCTCACAACAGAAATAGAAGTCCAGAGAGGTACACTCAACTTGACAAAGTCACACAGCTGGTGCATAGCAGAGCTAAAATTCAAACCTCGGTCTGGTTAATCCAAAGCCCAAACTCTTTGCTGATGACATCATGATAGGATACCTCTCCAAAGAACACACATCTCCTGTATCATGTCCATGCCCCTCTTTGCAGCCATTCTCATAGGTGCAGAGCTGGCCAGAGTTCTGCTTCTAACCTGCCCCATTTTCTTCAGTCATTTGAACAAGGAAGGGAGCAGGGAGGAAGGAAGGCTGGTTCTACAAGGAAGGACTCCATTTTGCAAGGAAATGTAGTGCCTGGAAGAAATCTAGCTAGCACCTAGAACCCCAGATGATCCAAGTTGTTGGGGAGTCCAGAAGCCACTGCAATCCCCTCCTTCAACAGGGAGGGCTGAAGCTGAGTGACAGACCCACAAATCTACAGCTGACTGGTCACAGAGGTACTCAAGCACTAGGGCCCTTTTGTATAGTCTCCAATTCCAGAGTATTTTTAGAGTCTGGAAAGGATTATTTAGCTGCTCCCACTTTGTATAAAATATAGTCAGTTGAAACCAATGGAGTTAGGCAAAGCCCTAAAGATCTGATCACAAGCCAATTAATCATTCAACAGGGATGGAGCTTGCACAGTTCTGCAGGGCACTCGGGAGAGAGCAAGGAAGTGGGGGAGATAAGTGGGGGAGATGGGCCTGCTTTGAACACCAAATAATCCAATTACCAAGAAAACCATTCATGAAAGTATGAAATAAAACAGCCTCAGGCCACAGCTATAAAAATAATAATTGAGGAATGGGAAATAAAAGAATGAGTAACAGAATTAGTAGGGGATTATAATTGAAATCAGGTGGCCTAACCTACAGAGGCAGGATCACCAAGTCTCAATTTACCCATCTGTGAAACAGAGGGAATTCCTTCCTGCCTTCTTCACCAGAATACTCAGAGATTAGGTTGGTAGTACTGTGATAAGTATAAATAACAAGATAAAATCAAGCTGTTTCTTTTATTACTGTCCTGCTGTGTCTATCTGGGCTTGAAGCTTCCTGTCCCCTCTAAAGCTGTCCCTGAGCCCCCAAAATGCCTGCACCTAAGATATAGACAAAATAAACTCTCCAGTTGTTTGGCTTGCAGGGGGCTGGATATTTGAAAATATCTAGTTCTTATAAAGATTTCACTCTCCACTTGGAATTTTAGATGTGCTCATTAAAAAAAAGGTAAAAATTATTTAAAAAATGAAAATGACAGTTTGTTGAGAAATTCTTTACCAGGCCCTGTCACCCAAATACCACTCAACCATCATCTCATTTCCCAGCCTGGGAAGACAGCGTGCAAAGACTCTGTGAACTAGTTAGCCTTTACTCAAAACGTGCCAGATCAAGCTGGGAACGGGTGGTGAGAAGGAGAGGCCAGGTCCAGCTTTCAAACAGCTTGGGAGACTCTTGGAATGGTTCTGCCTGCAGGCACTCACCTTTATTTCTTTGGGGGTTGCCTGGATCACGGCCTTTTTCCCTCCCTTGGAGGATTTGGAGGAAGTCGAGGATATGCCGGGGGCGCGGCTGGGTTTCAGGTGGTTGAGGCTGCTGAGATATTTCTTCCGCAGGGCCAGCAGCTCCTGCAGATACTGCAGGCAGTCCTGGGTGCGCGAATGCATCCAGGCGCGGTCCTCCTCCCGCTGCAGGATGTACAGGCTTGTGTCCATGCTGCTGGTGCTCTTGTATTGCTTTAGGGACTCGCTGAATTTCTCCCCGTGATCCCCGACCACATACACGGAGCTGCTGCGGAGGAGCCTGACGGCCGGGCTGGCTGCCCCGTAGTAAAGACTCTCTTCCGCCGCAGCCTTCCTCTCGTGGAAGATGGAATGGACCTTTCGGAACATGGCGTTCGATTTTTCTCTGTGGGCGCCTTCCAGCCGCCTGCGCTGCAGCCACTTGATCTAACAGCGGGTAAAGGAGCCAGCGCCCAGGCCTCCTGCCATCTCCCTCCTCCGAGCGCTCCAGTGGCCGGAATCCCCGCGAGCGTGGGTGCGCTCGGGCGGGTGACCCGGTCACCTCTCATGAGGGAGATTTACTTGCAGTGACCAAGAGCTCGAGAACAACTTCAAGATGGAAAGTGGGGCGCTGTGAGCGTAGAAAGAAGCAAGTTGCCCTGCTGGCTTTAGAGCACCCACCTGCTCTTCCATCGAAGGTTCCCGCTGAAGGGGGAAAGCGTGGCAATGCCTTCCTTCCCCAGCCAGTTATTTTATTCGGTTTTCATGTGCAGTCTCTGTCCCGCGCCCGCCCCTTGGGCTTAATGGAGTGTGGATTTTGACACTGCCCCCTTGGCGGAGCTGTCCTCGGTCCTGAAATCCCTGGGTGCAAAATGAAATGCCACGTAGCAAAAACGCGAAGTCGAAAGCTGCGTGAGCTCGGGGTCAAATCCAGTCTCCACCCCCCCTCCTCCACCCCCACCCCTCCAGATAGGCCAGGGTGGGCACGGCCAGGCCCGTTGGCAGGAGGCTCGCAGATGCCCCCGATAAGCGGGGCCCGGAGCCGGCATTCGAGCGTCCGGGAGGCGCCTGGCCCCGCGGTAAGGAGACAGCGCGCGTTACCGGATAGCAGGTCTTTGTGCAGCCTGCGGGATTCAGATATCCGCTCCGCTGCTCTCCGCACAAAGGCAGCAGCGAGGGGGGCGACGTACAAAGGCAGGCGAACCCACCGTAATCTAAATAGACCGGCTAAAATCAAAGAGAGACTGTTTTCCAAGAGCATTATTGTAGCAGCGCATTCGAATCATAAGGACGCGTCTTCGAGGATTCTCCTCAGGCAAACGCCAAACATCACTATTGCATTCAGTTTTCCACCAGACTTCGGGCAGAGAGCTGAAGCCTGTAGACCTCTAGAAGAGGCGTTTTCTTAACTGCAGTGGGCTGTAGAGGAAACAATGAGACCCTAAAAATTGTGTGTGAAGTCTTATTGAATGTATGTAACAACATGATTTATTTTTTGCCCCTCCCTCTCTCCCTCCCTCCTTCCTTTTTAGATATAAAGGGGATTCATTCCTTTATCAGATATTCAAAAAGGTCCGTAATACAAAAAAAAAATCATTTAAAAAATTTCATATCCTGCTCTGGAACAATAACCATGCTCCTTTTTAAAAAATGTAGCTTCAACATAACATTATGAATGTATTTTTGTGGAGCACATCCTCGGCATGTGGCATTTTCCTAGGTAAATGTAGAATCATTGAGATCTTATATTTTCAGAGTGCTCTAGGGTTTATCAAGAATTTCTGTGCATATTAATTTATTATGCGTCAGAACCTCCTCGAGAGAAAGGACTCATTTCCATTATCATTGACAGGCCCACATTTCATTGAGGAGGAAGGTGAGCCTCTGAGGGGCAGAAGGCTCGTCTAAGGTATAAACCAGGTAACTGAGGAACCAGTACTCAAGCTCAGCACTCTGGCTTCAAGGTCAGGATGCTGGTTCCATTGCACCCCACAGCCATGGACAAGTGACTGAGCTCCAAATTCTCCAGCAGGGAGGGAGGAGAGTAGAGGGGTAGAACTTATAGGAAGGCAGTTTTACAATACTTGTGACCAAGAGTTAAGTTGCTAGCGACAAAGAAGATGTCACTTTTATTTATTTAAACTGTTTGTGCATCCATGTAGAATAAGTATAACAGTATGATACTGGCACAAGACACTGAAATTGGCAGTGTATCCACAGTCCTGGATAAATTCTCTTGGGAAGGGTCTGTCTAGCCCAATTTTCTGACTTTGTTCAGGCCAAATACTTAAGCAGCCAGGATGGAAAAATCTTAATACAGTCTCTTTTAAAAATATCCAGGCTGTGGCTACACTGCCATTTTCAGTGTCTTGTGCCAGTATCACTATTATACTTACTCTACATGGATGCACAAACAGTTTAAATAAATAAAAATGACATCTTCTTTGTCGCTAGCAACTTAACTCTTGATCACAAATATTGTAAAACTGCCTTCCTATAAGTTCTACCCCTCTACTCTCTTCCCTCCCTGCTGGATTCTCCTCCAGGGCCAGACTTATGAGGAAAAATTGAGAGAATATTATACTGACACCGACTTTCATAGCATTTTAAGGATATGATGGACAAGACATTTAGCAGCAGCTGGGACCCATAGGCCCGCTCTTGTCATCTCTGGGCAATTCCCACCCCCAAAGCTACTCTTCATTTTGGAGTTCCTGCTGCAATCTCTCCCACTGCTTTCTCCCTACAAAGATACTTCTCATCTCTGTGCAAGGAGATTCATCAGAAATGGACTGACTGTATCATGCTTTATTTGTAATTCCTTGTTGCCTCGACTAGAAAAAAGGGTGTGGAAATTCTTTGTGGTTTAAAATATAGTACATTAAATATACTGCAAATGCCCATCAAATCCCAGATCAGGCATATGAGGTTGGACTCTTTTTTTTTTTGGCATTGTGGAAAACATGAGACAAGCACGTAGGTGGGGAAGGGAGAGGAGGTTAAGCCAATACCCCTCAACCCTCCCCACCCAAGCAAGCCCTGCCAGGGACTGGGAAAGTAGTGAGAACCTTGTGTCTTGATCAGGACCCCAGAGAATCAGGGCACCATGACTTGATGCTACAAACCATGCATTATCCCCGAGTTTCTCAAACTCCAAGGGCAGAATGCCAGGGTGGCAGAGAGTCCAGAGGATTTGCTGACCAGGGCTCTAGAAGTACCAGGCAATGGGAGTTATGGGCCATGTGGGGGGCATGTGCTTCTGCTTGCTCCTAGATATGCCTAGACTGTGCTGCTGGAGTTGCTGCAATGCTCGGAAAGGTGGGCAGGACGGGTGCACTGCGGGCACCCCATGGACCAGGCATGAACCCCAGTTCTGCCATCTATTGGCATGCGGAAGTTATTTAAACTTTCTGGTTTCCTCATCTGTACTAGCAAATACTACCCATTTCATAGAGCTATTGTAGTGATTACATGAGATAATATATCAAGAAAGCACTTAATATCATATTTGCTCAACAGTAACAATTATTTTTATAATAAAATTAAAATGGCATGACTACTAATTCTATTTTTCAGTTCCCAACATAGAGTTGCTAAACTATTAACCTAAGGTAAATATTCTGAATCCCAGGTTCAAAATTCAAAAGGGCTCTCATACTTCAATCTTTGGGAGTTCGTAGGCTCAGATGAGCTGTCTTTAGAGAAGATCAGCTGAGAAATCACTAGAGTAGTCCAATATCCTGTGATGCTCATTGTGTTGCCCTGTTTTGGATTGTCCACTGGCTTATAGGGTACAAGGTCAGGTATTCCATCACTTTCTGGCATGAAGTCAGGTGAACACTTAACCATTTCCGTCTCTCCCAGTTGGTATTGTGGACTACTATTGTGTTACAGGCATCCCACTAGGATGGGGTCTATAGAACACACACCTCAATGTAATTGCTTACTCAATCCCATCAGACCATGAGTGCACTTCTTATGAAATGCCCTATCTCAAAGATGACAGTCTCTAGATTCTTTCCCTCGTTGTATGTGTAGAAGTCCCTTCAGCTGGACGTAGGACACACTTGTTGCATCCCTAACAGTAACGTGACTCTGAATTTGCTCTTCCAAAGAAGACAAGTAACATGCGGGATGGTGGGTAGAGGTGGATGGGATGGGAGTCAGGGAATGAAGGAGGAGGGAGGGTAGAGGAAGAAGAGGGGAGCTAAGAAAAGGAAGAGATCAAATAATTTGTCATCAATATTTAATGAAGGGTAAGATTACAAAGTTCGACAACATGTATCCTGTGTCACATTGGTCCATTTGCACGGGGGTGTTGGAACATTTCTCTTTCAGGTTGTGCTATAAACTGGAAGAAAAAGAATTTTCCCTGGAGACCTACTTCCCTGGCTAAACCAGGAGTCCCTGTGCCATTGGACCTTTTCCCTTGGTGAGAACTATCCCAGCTGGCTGGGGCTTTCTGCATGAAGCACAGGCCTTCCCCAGGGGGAGACGGCACAGCTTAGCCCTGGGCTTGGCCCACCACATTTGAAGAACAACAAAGGAATAACTGTCCTCACAGTTTCTTCTTGCTTGGAAATTAAACATCAGCTCTCCAGAAGTTTACAAAGCTGAAAAAAACACCAGCGTCTGAGTACACAGAGGGAAGGTGGAGGGACATTTATCCTCTTCTAGAAGGCATGGCCTCAAGTTGGGGGCACCACACATTGATGCTCATCAGAAGCAAAATGGTGCATGTAAGGGTGGGAGGTAGGGTGACTCAGTTTGCCAAATTTGGAGAGAGATGGAGGCGAGGTAATGGTGGCAGCTGGCAGTTAAAGGAGAGCTTTGAAGGTCAGGTCAACAACGTCGGATTTGATTCATCCAGGTACTTTATCAGACCTCTGGGATACAAGGCATCCCCATGCCATTTAGAAAGAGTGCCCTCCACAGATGGACACGGGTGTCCTAGAACAAAACACAACCCACATTACTGCACATGGCAAACCTCACAGGTCAAGAACCCAGGGCAGAAGATGATGTAGCAAATCGGATATTGAGGAAATTCCATTAGAGAAACTTGAGCAGGAGCACAGGAAGATTCCAGAAAGGACAATGCTTCATTTACCTATCACTGTGCTGACAATTAGCTGGGCTTCTGCTGGCCATGCCAGGGGTACAGCTTATGGCCGGATCCAGCTGCTGGGGTGGAAGGGGCTGGGCTCCACTGGGCATGGGGTGGCTGGGTCTTCTGTCTCCAAATGGTCTCCCTGGCAGGGTGGCCAGATGCATACATGGATCTCGGGGCCCCCAACATTGCCAATGCGGAAACTGCCAAGCCCTAAGGCTTAAGCCAGGAACAGGTACCATGTTCCTTCTCCTTCATTCTGTTGATTCAATCGAGTCACAGGACAGGCAGAGATTTTAGGGGCTACACAGGGTGTGAAGGTGTGGTTCATTGGGGCCACCAGTGTAACAGACCACCAAAGTCTGTTTGGGTGGGGTGGTGAAGGAGGAGCTAGAGAAGGGAGGAAAATGATCGCAGTTATTCATTTTATGAATTATTTTAACATTATTGTTCCTTCTATTTGTAGTCCTTGTCATGGAATTCCTTCCCCTCAGCCCCTCAAATAAAGCCATACACTGTTACACTGTTGTTTTATAGAAATCTTATAACCCAGAGAAAAAAGGGGAGTAGACTCTGGTTCCAATTTTCTTTTAAAATCCCGTGAATTTGGTCACCTTTTTATTGTCAGACAGTGACAAAAATAAACATTAGAGGATCATAGCTTGAGATTAAAGTGCATGGGCAAAACTGTATGGAAGTCTTAAACTATGCCATGTTCCTATTAAATCAGTAAATGAGATTAACTTATCATGAGAACCATGCCTTTACTTACTTGCTCAGTAGTATAAATGGTGTTCATCACAAAACTTATTAGCAGGGAAGTTTAGCTTAAGGGTTGTACTGAATTTGGTCACTAAAGTCAGCTAGGATCACTCTAACGTTTACTTCAGTGCCACTCCCACTAATTTCCATTAATAATACACTGAAAGCTTTGGTTCTAAGCAGAATCTATGTAAGTTCTGCAACTTTGTGATGTATGTTCCAGTGTTCTGACTTCTGACGTCATTTTTTCTTCTCACGAGTGTTCCTCTCACCAGATTTGATGGGGAGCATGAAGTGACTGCTCAGAACAATGGCTGTGCTGGTTACTCAGGCATTCACAGCAAAGCAGAATGCTATTCATTAAACACCATGAAATTCCAAAAGAGTCCATGGGAAATGACAAGAAATACAGGCTGGCAAAAGTAGGCATCTTTTTAAGCTATATTTGCAAATTCTGGGGGGTTTAAGCAGCTGAGAGAACAGTGAAACTAACAAAATTTTGTATTTCTTCCTATCCTCAATATATATTTTTTATTCTTTCTGGATTTGTGCCGTGGTGTTTTGTTCCTTCTGTATTTATAGATGAAACACTTAAAAGTTTCTAAAAAAAATTCTACTTAGTTTGAAATCAAGTGGTTGGAATACTGTTTTGACTTATTTTAAGCACGTTATTGAGCGTTTTGTTGGAGAAGCAATCAGTCAGAGTGTAATCGGTTTGATTCTGTAAGTGTAGCACCTAGTGTTTTGGAGCTTCAGCTTCTAGAAGACCAATACTTAAAATGGATTTTGTTCTTGAACAGTATCCCAGCAGATTTGATGATATTTGCTGGCTTGATGTCTGATTTTTTTTAAAAAAGTAGAATTCTGCCTAATGTTGATAAAGTGCACAAATTTGTATGGAAATAAGCCTAGAAAATGAAAACTGTACATTGGATACTAATCTAAATCTTAGTGTGATAGAGGAGGGGAAGTTTTGGTGCCATAAATTCTCCCTTCGTGGTGTTGGATTTAAATCAGTTGAAATGTATTTCTGCACCACGATTTATGCTTCAATAAAAGTTTGCCTAATTCATTCTCTGGGGGAAAAAAAGTCGTGTAGTATCAAAACACATGGACACTAAGAGTAAAGACAACTTGTGTTGCTTTGGATTCTATGAAGAATTTTTTAGATGCTGTTTATGATGTTACAGTGTCTTATGAAGGGACGTGGATGAAAGGGCAACCCAGAGAAGCACCATCCATGACTGAATTTCTCTGCAAAAATGCCCAAGAATTCATATTTGTGTTCATCATGTAGACAAAAAAGATGTCCCAGAAGAATAAGCTTCCCTGAGAAGATGGCTTCATGAACGTTGAAATAAAAGATAAATTGCTTATAGAACCCTATGAGTCAATGGATCCAGAAAGAAAAAACAAATTTCCTAGGAAAAGTGTTCATTCCAAACTAAGTCTCAAAAAAGATTTTACCATCATTATTGATCTTCAGTAGTTTTGATTGCAAGTATGCTTATGACAGAACTGGGAGACTATGAAAAACCGTGGATATTTGGAAACTTAATTGGCTGCTTATGAGTTGATATTAAGGCATGAACCAGTAGGTATCTCCAGTCAGTGGACTGTGCTACATTGTCTGTTATTGGTGGCTGTAGTTTATTGCAGATTGATCCTGAATTTAATGAGAAGTGTATATAAAGCTTTGTTGACTAAACTTTGGATAAATTAGAATTTGTGACTAAAGCCTACATGCTGTGGGTCTTGGACAAGCGTATAGTTTTACAAGTTTTATAACTGAATTTCTGGAAAGGTAAAGTTAAGGGAGTTAATGCTATCCTCTGGGTGTCCCATGGTCTAACGTCAAGCAGAAAATTATTAGGACTGTATAATTTGTGGTTATATATAAATCAGTTGTTTATATGTGTTCATGAACATTAATGTGCAGCATATTTCACTGTATTTGTTATTTTCAATATTTATAACTTGACTATTCCCAAACTCTTATCACAAAAGCATTTAGTGTCGTGCAGCTATGTAGTACTTTGCTTTTTGCTTAATTTTTCTGAGTGAAAGAAATTATATTTAAGTATTGAGATGTTTAAGGAAAGGGACAAGCAAGGTTCATGGGGAAGAAGCTGTTTAGCACATGCTTTTATTGCATTGCATTATTAGCTAATTTCGCTTCATATTTGCAAAATAATGAGAGTTTCTAAAGTTTATTGAGACAGCTTAATTTACATACCCTGTACTCAACACAAAAGAATGTATAAAATATGAGAATTAAGTTTTAGTTTAAACTGCGACTGATTTGCTGTAGCAGAACTTTAAATTACCCAGCATTTAAACAGCTAAGTTGTTAGTACTTTGCAACATCTGTGACATAGTACTTGAGAATATTAAGGTCTCCTGTTATTTTTTTATATCAAAACAATCAGTGTGAACTTTATTGGGCCCTGAATCAGAGACATTTGAGGTAATAGATGCTTCAAACGTTCTGACTAGATGTGCCTTTTGTCTATTGCTCAGATTTAACAACATATTTCATCCAAAAATTATTTTTTATGTTATCATAATAGATTTCCCTGTAGTCCTTTCACTTGGATTAAATTAAGTGGTGTTGTCAATGACTGGCAGCAATGTCCTGTTATAAGGCTGAACTCTTTAAGCTCTTAAAACAAATTGCAATTGTCTTATTTCAAGAATTTCACATCCTTACATCAGATCAGTGAAGTACAGATTTAATTTATCAGGACTGAGTGAATTTGTTTATTTCTCACTAGCATTAATGAGGGTATATGACTACCATGCATCACCTCAAAATGAGAGTTATGTTCCAAGAACCAAATTATGCAATTGTTAGTCAAGGAACAATATATCTCATGGGAAAGAAAGCTTTTTTTTTACACTTGTGATCTGCTCTTATTTCATTTTATAATTTAAACCTGCTTACCAATCCTTTAAGATAGCATCTCTGCTTACCACTAATGGATTTTTGTTGCAAAATATTTGAATCATGATAAACAAAGTGAAAAAAACAAAGGGAACTTTTTTCTGACTGTGTTATACCACTTCTCCAAAACCAAAGAGTAAGCCATTTCTGCATTCAGCACCTTTGAAGACTTTCATGGGGTGAATTAGTATGTATATACTCTAATGCATATACATTAGAATATGCATATACTCTAATATATATTCATGGACACACAGTCCCACAGTTTACAATTGGTTTAATTAAGAATGGGGACATAAGTAAAACTTCTCAAAAGTGCTTTCATGCCAAATTGTAATTTTCTCTTATTCATAATGTGAAATTAAGATAAATCCCAAGTCTTTGTTAAATATAAGTCTTAACAGCCCTAAAGTTAGAACCTATTTCTAATTAAATCAAAATAAATGTAACTTTTGTAACTTATTTTGAACCTTATGGGTATGTCCTCACTCTCCATCTGTAGGAGCAATGTCATTGCAACTGTGGGTTATAAGTGATTTTAAAAAGGCAAAATGAATCGCATAAGCTCACTTTTAACATTGTATTTCTTCTGACTATAATGATATTCTTCTCTCAGAAGGTCTATACCTTTATTTGTTATTTTCTTTAAAGACTGTATCAAAATCTTTGGAAAATTAGAAGCTTTTCATTAACATGCATTGATTTTGATTTGAATTGTTATTTCGTCAAATTAAGAGACCTGTGCTTACCTGTAAATATGTGGATATGTAATTCCACATATCTCTTAAACTTTTGTTTGTATTTTCTTGTTGTTTATTTACAACTTGGTTATTACTTAGTTTTTCTTTATAATAATATACCATCAATGTGCATGTTTGTATGTTTTCTTTAGAAAAAGGTCATGTTTGGATAAAAGTTAAAAAATAAAATCTTTCATTGTCAAAAAAAGAAGTGGATTGTATAATGATTAAAAACACAAATTCAAGCATATGAGCTTATACTAAATTATTTTCATAATAATATATTATTGCATTTTATCAGAAGTTTCAGAGAAATAATATATTCTTCTCATGAATGCTTATGTTTCTTTATCAAGCCTTTACATGACTATCCACAGAAAACTTGGGTGTGATTTTCCAATCCTCAGATGGAAGGCTGAGGGTTGGGATAAGATTGTTTTTTGGATTGGGATAAGATTGCATGGTTTTTAATTCCATTTTAATCCTAGAGCGAAAACCAAGCACTGTGAAGGTAGGTAATCCAGGAACGAGGCTTCTGCTCCCTGTGATATTCCGAGACCCAGGCTCCTTCCATCCTGGGATGCCCACGTTCCCTGCCTGCATTGCCAGTGGTGGCAAAACGAGGTATTCTCATTTTAACCAGCAGGAAATGAGTGAAGGAAAGGGGTGTGCACACTATTTTCCTTGAAAGAGTCCCAGAAGCTGTATATATTACTTTTATCATCTCCCATTGACCAGAATCTACTCTCATGGCTATCCATAGCTACATGGGGGGCTGAGAAAGGTGGCCTTTCCATGGACGTGTGCCCAGCTCCAACTTCTATTTGCTAGGGCAGCTATGGGGGAAGAAAGCAGTAATCTCTGTATGGTTGGTGTAGCTTTGCTCATGGTGTTAGGAGTGGAGAAAAGCAGATGACGAAGAAAATGTCTTCTTCTGGACCTTGACTAGAGTTGGAGAGGGAAAAGCTACTTTCCAGGTTTTCCCAAGAAGATAAAAGTATTTCTGATTCTTCCTTCCCAGACAAGGTCCAGCTCTCTAGATGCCTCCTCCATAGCAGACCACTAAAGTAAACCAGGGCATAACAGGGCCCCCAATGCCTGCTGCCTCACTGCTACTCACCTCCTCATATCCCAGAACATTGAGTGCTTCCTAGGGCTCCTAAAATTAGTGTTCACTGTTGAAGCAACCTCCATCAATCCCCCATAGAAGCTAGAATGAGCCAAGGCTGGGCAAAGAGCCACCATTGTCCTAATGGGGCATTTAGGGTGGCAGTTTTTAACTAAGGCAGTCCCAGCTCTGTGTTTGCATTGGTTAGAAGCGGTGACTCCCTCCTTAGGGCAGCAGCAATAATTCAGAAAATATTTAGATGAAACCATCCCTGCACATAGGGTGACCATACAGCCAGTTTGACTACTGCTGGTCCCTGGCATTATTACAAACAGTCCCCCATTTTGCTCTCAAAGGTGTCCTAGCTTAGAAAGCAGTTATACGATCACCCTACCCATGCATGTCAGTAATGGATGATGGTAAAGGAGAAGGGGTCTATGGGCTATGCAACAGCCCAGAAGATCCCAGGGGCTAGTGACATAGCCAGCATGGCCTTTAGTGCCTTGTCCAAATGCAAAGCACGTTCTTTGGTTTCCAAGCATGAAAAACAGTCACTGAGGGGTAGGTAGGACACTTCTCAGAGCTGGGTTAGTCAACAGCACCTTTGTGTCCCATGAAAGGTTTGGCTGATGGAAATTAAGTTCTCTTCACCATGAGGTCATCAGGGGTTGTTCCCATCACCTTCCAGCTGCCTTCACTCCCTCCTCTTCACACTTCACTCAGCCCTAATTCCTATATCAAACCTCTTAGTTCCCATAATACGAAGAGTGACTTTAATACAGGGTCTTCCTCATATTTTTCCAAAGATTAAATGGGTAATGTTATGTTGGTCATACTCCAAAGAAAACAGTTAACTTTTACTCTGCAGGGCAATCCCTGTGAACATTTTGGCCAACTACAAAGTTAGATGGACCAGTCCGCACAAGAGACCACCCTCATGACAACAACCACAAGCTTAGGAGGCTCCCAAACCATTCTCAGGTGTAATAAAGGGTTGGAAGGACTCACAGAACTCACTGAAAGCTGCTACACTGGAAGTTACAGGTTATTACGAGAAAAGGAAACAGATCAAAATCAGCCCAGAGAAGATGCACACATAGGATGGAGTCCAGAAAAGTATCAAATGTGGATCTTCCATTCCTCAGTTATTTTCATGGGGTCAGGATGTGTTACTCTCCCAGATTCCCTGTGTGACAATACACATGGAATGTTGTCAACCAGGTAATTTTGCTCAAGCCTCAGGGTGTAGAGATATTACAGGTACTCCATTATGTAGACATAATGGGTCGATTGCCCAAATGGTGGCTCTCAGTCTCCTGTCTCTGTCCCTTATAGTCACACTGGTGCCCTACAATCCAAAGGCTCCACCCTATATCCCATTGTTGGTCTTTCTGGCATGGCCAGCTCCCACCCTAAATCACATCATTAGACAATCCAGCATGACCCAACATTCACAAGCAAACAAAGACACTCCAATCAGACATAACATTTCATGGATCCAGAGATTACCTTTCAGAAGCTAAGGGGTAGAGCCAGCCAGGTCTTCTCTTTGGGCAAGGCCAAATGCTTTACTATATACCTTCTCATTAAGATTTGCTCTCCTTTTCCTCTTTAAGTCTTTTTTTTTTTAAGTGTCCTGTTTATAATTTTGCAGCAGAATGTCCAACATAAAACATAATTGCAAATATCCAGCGGTGCAAGAAGAGACAGTGCTTAAGTACAAATAGGAGACACGATTTCTTTTTAAATAAATACTTAAACACAACTGAGGATCCTGAAAGTATTTGGACTCAAGAGTTTTTAAGTCTGCATAGCTGATATGCCTCACCTGTGAACCCATGATGATGGTCATGATTTCCCTCAACCCCAGTAATCAATTCATGGAGTTTGCAGTGCCAATGGTCCAGATGTGATCACAATGATCCCCTTTTCTACAGCTTTCCTTAGTCCTTTAGAGATTTGATCAGGCTGGGTAAAAACAAGGGGAATTTCTTGAAGTTCGGTGGTCCGTAATGGTTAAATAAGGATTCTACATTGTCATGGTCAGGTTCATGTGTCAACTTGGCCAAGTGGTGGTTGGGCAAGTACTGGCTTGTCTGTTGCGAGGAGGACATTTCATAGAATTAAATCATGATCATGTCAGCTGCATCCACAGCTGATTCCATTTGTAATCAGCCAAAGGGGTGTGTCTTCTGCAATGAGTGATGCTTAATCTAATCACTGAAAGCCTTGTAAGAAAGATTCAGAAGAGACAGGCTCTTCTTGTTTCAGCTGGTGAGCCTCTCCTGTGGAGTTTGTCCAGACCCTCCATCGGAATCGTCAGCTTCACAGCCTACTCTGCAGATTTTGGACTCGGCATTCCCGCAGTCACGTGAGACACTTTTATAAATTTTATATTTGCGAGTGTTCCCTGTTGATTTCTGTTTCTGTAGAGAACCCTAACTAATACATACGTAATTCTCTTCATTCCCATTTCTAGTAAGATAGACACACCTAGATGACTTTCTTTAATTTGTTATACAGGACCAGCACAAAGACTCTACCCATGCCTCTGAGAACATTGGACCATGCACCCTTGAAGAAGGCTTTGCCACCTTTATCTTTGAAAATCTTCCCCCAACAATCAACAGTCCCACTCCTTTGCAAAAGTCCCTGCTCCTTTGCACCCAGACTGTATGCTTTCTGCTGCCTCATGGTGTCAAAGGAGTAGGAGACTGCACTAGCCACAGCTGTCGCAGTCTGGGGGCTCAGGGGTCACGGAGCATAACTTTGGCTCTATCATATATGTCAGTGTAGGCTGCCCTGTAGATGATGATGCCTTGCACAGAGACAATGAAGCCCTGGTAGAGAACTCCAATTCCATCAGACCTTGTGATTTTCATCAGCATCCCAGGCCTCTGAATTCTCTTTCTGCACAGATTTCCCAACATCAGCTGCCTAACAGGTTCAAGCAAAATCCAGTGGGTAGACAAAGCAGAGAGAAATGGCTCCGGCCACCCCGCTGGAGGCCAGGTTGCCAGCAAAACACCTCCAGAACTGTGTGTGCCT
Organism: Myrmecophaga tridactyla; assembly: GCA_004026745.1. Taxonomy (NCBI): domain Eukaryota; kingdom Metazoa; phylum Chordata; class Mammalia; order Pilosa; family Myrmecophagidae; genus Myrmecophaga; species Myrmecophaga tridactyla. Next base: position 41,690 of record PVIY010017767.1, read on the forward strand.
GTCTACACCGCCCAGAAACACCTGTTTATCCTTAGCCTTAAAGGCAAAGTTGAGGGCTTGGGTGGGGAAGTAGTGGATGATTTTGGCCAAAGTACCCCTCCAAGAGAGGATGCCCTGCTCCTTGGAAATGTGGGCTACACAGTCCACGATGCCTCTGTGCTGTTTGTCAGCAGCCATCTGTTTACTGGCATGGGAATAGCATGAGGGTGCTCCAGACAAAAGGCTTAGTCTACATCCAGAAGTACCCAGATGACAGGGCATGCATTCTTAGAAAAGTAGCGTCACCGACGTGATTTTTTAATGACTTATACCTTGAAAAGTCCCTCATTTAAGCTGTAATATTAGAAATTCCTGGAAGCAATTTTGCCTAGTGTGCTATTTTTGGAAATATTTTCCCTATTAGTGGGACAGGATTCCTTCCAGTTTATGGCTGCACATTCTCTTTGAGCATACAAGGAATGGAGGTAGAAGATGACAAAGGAGTGACTGGGTTATAAAAGCATTTTAGCGAGAGGCCCCCAGGCAGCGGAGGTGTGGGCAATGGTCAGATCTGGCATTCCCTTTGGAATGCCTCTCAGCGGCTATTGACAAAGTCTCCCAGCAGCCAGGGTAGCCTCTCCTGGCCACTGTCATGTCCCTCCTTCTCAAGTCTTAGATGCAAAAGGGGCCTGGAGGGTTGTTTCAGAGCTCTGAAGAGCACCCAATGCCAGCCTGCCTCGGCTCACCATTCCCTGACAGCCTTGCTCCGAGATAGCGGTACCAGTTTTATTTGTGACAAGTAAATTAGGAACAGGTCAACCAGAGGCAGTAAATCTTCTAAGGTTTACAAGAAGATTGGCAAACGTGCCAGGGGCCTGTCCAGCCTGACCTGTAATTACATTATCTCCCGACTGAATTCTGAGTCCCCCAACTTGCCTCTTACAGCAAAGCATGCTATTTCCCTCTTCCTGAAATCTGACTGAAACTGCTCTTGTGCGTCCAATGTTGATGCCTGGTTGAATGGAGGTTTCAGGGTCAGGAATCACACTTGTCGAGAATGCATATTTCATCTCTACACCCTTTATCTCCTTCAAGTGGAAAATAGCTGACAATTTCAATGCTGTAACTCAAGAGGCGATGGGGAGAAGCCCTGGACTTCTTTAACAGTGCTGGGTGGATTAAATGATTACTGGAAGTGAATATTGAAAAATTCCAAGATTCAGCAGGACTCTCAGTGCTTGTGCAGAATTTCTCCATTTACCTCCAGCTACTACTCTGGCCCCATGGTCAGTAGCCACGAGCCACTACCCTCACGTTCCTGAGACCCATTCTCTTCACCATCAGCAGATATTTACTGGCGGCTATTCTGTGTTCATCAGCATCCTAGGATATTTGGGGGTTTTTCTCTTAATGTTCCTTCTATGTCTCCACCATAGTTTCCTCTTCTCTTGTTAGCCATTGAGTAAATAGAACAGCAAAGCTATTCACTAGTCTTTCCTGAGCTCTGTCTGCACTGGGAATTTCTTTCATTTCATTTGCCTCTGCATGCAAGGCTTCCAACTTCCACCAGGAGGCAGCAACTTCACGTGCTCAGCCTGGAGCCTTTCCTCAGCTGTTCAGTATAGATAGCAAAGAAAGGAAAATCCATGCAGCTGTAATATAGGGGTGAATGAATCAAAGAGAGAGGAAATCTGTCCGAATTAGTGAGGGTGCCCAAATTTCATCCCTTTGCACATAGGTGGATGAACGAATGGGGATGCAAGTGTATAATCTTGTTTTATAAATCCCAACCAAGACACAGTCATTATTTCTTTCAACATTTATCAAGCACCTATCATATACCAGAAGTTCTTGCTTTATTTTTTCCTTTAGTAAGGAATCATTTTAATTAGCACTTAGATGCATGAAGGGCAGTGCCAATGAAGTTTTGCGTGCTAGATATGCATCTGTCTTAACACTTAACACTTAACACTAGATAAAATAAGTATCCCCCCCCCCCTTAATCGGCTTATAAAGCTCCTTTCTGTTAATTGCAACATCTTAAATAGTAACTGCATGCAGGCAAAACTCCATTTTAATGAGCTGGGAGTGAGTGAGGGTTGCAGTAGGGATTATAAGAATTATGTCCTTGAGGTTAAGGCATGCCAGAATCTAGCCATGGAATAAAATGGCATTACTTTGTGGATCTGTTTGTTATAATTGCACACATGCAGCCAATGAATGTTCTATCGTGCTTTTTTTTTTTTTTTTTTTTTGCCAAGAGTACAACTGTATTTGTAAATGGAAGGTACCAGGCAAAATGGGAGTCCATGACCAGTCAAAATCAGGACTTCGGAGAGTGCTGACTGCATTGTCCCAGGTTGGGGAGTGGCCTACCGGTGGACAGAGACCAGTGAGGTTTGCCAAGGGGTTTCCCACCCAAGATTGGGCAAGAGTTTGTTATATCTTATTAATAGATGAAGATCAAGGCCAAACCTGATTGTTTTGCCAAAGGGGGAATCTCAGTAGAATTAGCCATGTGTCTGGGGAATTTTGGGGGGGAGGGGTCCATGGTCCTGGAATTGAACCCAGGTCTCCTGCATGGAAGGCAAGCATTCTACCACTGAACCACCCATGCACCTGTGTCTGAGGAATTTTAAAAGATGGGAGGAGAGGGAGAAAAAAGAAAGAGGCTGTAGGGAAGTTGAGCAGCAACCAAAAGATACATAGTGTAGCTGCATGCCAGGCAGGAAGTTTCTGGAGTCATTTAAGTATGGCAATAGCTGCAAGGTAGATACTACTATTATCTTCCCCATTTTATGAAAAGAAAACTAACGCACAGAGACGTTATGTAACTTGTCTAGAGTCACACAGCTAGTGGTAGAGCTGACTTGAATTCAGGCAGGCAGGCTCCAGAGTCTGCTTTATTAATCTTTACATCACATACAAAAAGCTTTGTAACACAAGCTTTTCTATGCTTGTGAACCACAGGGCAATGGCTAAACCAACTGGCACATTATTCGATAGAATAAATTCCTCAGTTAAAAATTCATAAAAGTCGGCAGTGCAAGGGTAGCTCAGTTTAGAATTTTCGCCTGCCATGCCAGAGACCCAGGTTCAATTCCCGGAGCCTGCATATGCCAAAACAAAAAGAAAACAAAATTCATGGGAGTAACGATGAGACAAATACAGCAAAACGTTACCTTCTGTTAAATCTGGGTGGGGCATCAAGGTGTCTGATACATTATTTTCTGGATTTTTGAAATATTTGAATAATTAAAAATATTTAAAGGTGTACAAGACCATACTGCATAAAATTTACATTTTAAAAGCCATGCATTGCAGAACGCTTTCTCTGCTAAACATGTATTACTTTAAATATATAGCTGTTCGTTAAATAGCAATTTCAGAACTGCTCTGGGAAGCCTCAGTGCTGGTTCAGGCCACCCTGGAGGGAGCCTCAGCTGCTTAGGGGCACCCAGGGATCCCACGGCCTGAGGCTCGTGGATCACCCATCGTTGGACATCTGCCGTGGCCCGCAGTGAGAATGAAGGTCTGACTCAGAGGGGCCCCAGCTGGCCATGAATATTCTGTTACTGCCTGTCCAAGAGCAAAATGGAAGAGGGAAAGGAGGGCTTTGTAACACAGGATGTTTGGGGACTCTGGCTGCAGGAGGCCTGCTCTCGAAACGACAAGGAGATTTACAGGACAGAAGAAATGAGGCTTAAGGACGGGACACAAATAGGTGAGAGGTCTCAGGATCCCATGTCCCGGTCAGTGGAAGGAGTCCACCCTTCACGCGGAGCCTCACGTGACAGCCAGGCTGCCGACTCCCACTGGGCTTTCTGTCCACAATGGCATGAAGACTGTTCTCAGCCTGACTCTCTTTTCTTTCTTTCTTTTTTTTTGTTTTACTGCAATTTTATTGACATTTATTCACATACCATATAATCATCTAATGTATACGATTGATGGTTGAGAGCATTATTATATACTTGTGCATTCATCAACACAATTTTTGAAATTTTTCATTACTCCCAATAAATAAAAATAAAAATAAAGAACACCTAAAACATCCCATAACCCTTATTTCCCCCTATTATTTAATTTATTCTTTGTCTTTATTCTCTTATTCACCTGTCCATTGATTGGATAAAGGGAGCACCAGACATAAGGTTTTCTCAATCACACAGTCACATTGGAAAAGTTATATCTTTATACACTCATCTTAAGAATCAAGGCTACTGGAACACAGCTCAACAGCTTCAGGTACTTTCCCTCTAGCCACTTCAATACACCATAAGCTAAAAAGGGATATCTATATAATACATAAGAATAACCTCCAGGATAACCTCTCGACTCTATTTGAAATCTCTCAGCCACCGAAACTTTATTTTGTCTCATTTCTCTCTTTTACATTGTAAAAGCCATGCATTGCAGAATGTTTACACTCGTGGGAGTCACATCCCATACAGGCAGAAGGGTAATGAGTCTATTTGCAGAGTTGGCACAACTCTGGCCACATCTGAGAAACAAAAGAGGTTCTCTGGGGGTGACTCTTAGCCTGACTTTCTACTCCGGGAAACACCTACCTGGGAAGATGACATTGCAGAAACACTTCATTGTTTCAGGAACTTCCCAAGAATATGGGACCATAGAAAGCATAAACTAGTCAAAGTTCTCCACTCTCTTCCCATCAGTCCTAAGCTATTACATCCTGGACTTGCCAAATTCTAATCCAGCCCCCACATTGAAAGACTTATTGAAACCAGATCCCCAAACACTTGCAAGCCTCCTTTCTCTGCCCTCCTAGCTACTGAGAGATCTCCCTTAAAGGATATGTAAAAAGTTGGACTTTGCCTCAACATCAACCCATCTGGGTGGGGTTTGGGGGCCCCCACTTGATTCTCCACCGCGACTGAACAGATGAGCTCTCTGCAAAGCTCATAGGGTACGGTGGTCTTACCAAACTCCTAATTCTTGGAAGTTATAATGGTTAATATAAAAACATGAAAATAGACTCAATTTTCCAACAAAACTGCTTTACAACCCCTGTTTTTTGTTAAAAAAACAAAACAAAACAAGGAAGCCAGGAAATCCCCACCATCTGAAGTTAACTGAACCCCCAGTATCAAAAAGTTACTGGAATTTGCAGAATTCTCTGTCCTGTGGCCACTTGGGATTTCCCCTTCCTTCGTGTGAGAGGTCCCGATTTGCCTGGAATAAGGAAGGACCCTCCTGCAGTGTCACCCCACAGAACGGGGAAGGCCAGCACTCTTTCAGCACAATAATGCCCAGAACACATGCAGCAACTGTTGGCCTTCCCCAGGGTGTGGGGCCAGAGGTTTTATAGATGCTAAACTTGGTCCTGGAAGTCATTTGCCTCCAAAGTCTTCTGACCAGAATGAAGGGCTGGAGTTGGCATCGGGTGGGATGGGATGGGAAGAGAATCCATGAAAAGGACTGAGGGAATCATATGATGGCCAGACCCGAGAGGACAGAGATGAGGCTGGGCCAGGGCAGCCAGAAGCCACAGAGGCCCTGGGTGGACATGAGGTGTCACTTGTGATGGCCACAGGCCCTTCTCCTCCGTGTCTCCTGGACCCTGGGAGTGACCGGCTCGATGACAGTCAGATTTCACCGCCACTCCAGGCACTCACTTTGTCTGAGGGAATAACACAAACAGGAAGAATCCACTGATGGAGTTTGTGAAACTGGGACTCACGGGCATGCAGGAAGGAAAAAGAAGTTGGAGGCTGGTTCGTGTATAATTTGAACAAGATAAACATAAATAGATAGTTGGGGGGAAAAGCAATGTGACAGAGAGAAAAGAACTCCATTATAAATTGCTAAGCAAATCATCAAACCATTCTGAGCTTCACTTTCCTCTTTGTAAAATCAGAGGAATTGGATGTTGTATTAGCCAGGGAGAAACAGAATTGACAGGATATGTATGAAAATAAATATTAAGAGGTTTATTACAGGAATTTGCTCATGTGACAACTGGAGATTGGCAAGTCCAAATTCCAATTCTGTAGGGCAGGCCACAAGTCGGAAACCCAATGATGATGATGTTGTTCCCAGGGAGAAGCCATAAGTTGTGAACTCTGATGAAGGATTCCATGAATTCCCAGGAGAAGCTGGTTGTCTGGAGTAGGGAGAGAAATTCTTTCTGACCCTGAAATCTTAAATTTTCCCATTAAGACCTTCAACTAATTGAATAAGGAGACTCCCCTAATTACTGAGGGAACTCTCCTTTGTTAATTATAGATGCAATCAATAGTAGATACACTTAATCAAGTAAAGAAAAAAGTCATGGAGGAAAGGTCCTCACAGTAACAATCAGGCCAGTGCTTGTTTGCCCTAACAACCGGACACTATAACCTATGGCTGGTGAACTTAATCAACACAGACACTCTACGGCCCTTTTCCAGTCTAAAATCTAAACCAATTGCTCTGTGACCAGGCCCAGAGATCATCTTTATTAAGAAGAGAGTCCACGCTCTGATGAGGCAGCTGAGGTGCCCTCATATCCCCTTTCAAAGGAGCAGAGGACAGAGAAATACGAACGTGGGGCAGCTCCTGAGTGTGGAGTGAGTGTTTGCCAGGCCCAAGCCTTGGAAGGCGTCTTCCCAGTGCACCCTGGGCCAGGGAGGCCATGGGGAAGAAGGAAGGGGTCTGGAAGGGGCTTGAGCAGCTGGAAGCACAGAGCCCAGATGTCAGGCAAAGATCTTACATAGAATGGCCATAAAAACAGTAAAACAAGAATGATTGTTATTGCTAACTTTTATTACACACATAATATGTCTCAGGCACTGTGTTAAGTGTTCTATACCCACCTCATTTAATCCTTATGGCAACCCTCGGCACTTTAATTTGAGAGCCGGGAAGGTGAGTGAGTCTTCTGGAATCTTGCAGTCAGTCAGGGGTAGGCCTGGGTGGACACAGACTTCTCTTTGATTCTGAAACCCATGATCTTTGCACAATTCTGGCTCTGCCTCTGGAGAGCTGCGTGACCTTAGGGATGTCACAAAACCTCTCCATCTCTCAACCGCCTCATCCATGAGGCCGCAAAATACCTGCCTTGTTGGAGGGGTCACGTCCCAAGCATGGGTAGATATTCACTGGGGACCATCTGATTAAGGGGGACACACAGCCCAGCGGCACCCTGTCCCCAGTGGGGAGA
>PVIY010017768.1:0-48595 GCA_004026745.1 Myrmecophaga tridactyla
AAGTAGAATTGACATCTTAACTATATTTAGTCTTCCAATCCATGAACACGGTATGCCCTTCCATTTATTTAGGTCTTCTGTGATTTCTTTTAGCAATTTCTTATAGTTTTCTTTGTATAGGTCTTTTGTATCTTTCGTTAAATTTATTTCTAAATATTTTATTCTTTTGGTTGCAATTGTAAATGGAATTTTTTTCTTGATTTCCCCCTCAGATTGTTCATTAGTATAGAAACACTACAGATTTTTGAGTGTTGATCTTGTAACCTGCCAGTTTGCTGTACTCATTTATTATCTCTAGTAGTTTTGCTGTGGATTTTTCGGGGTTTTCAACATATAGTATCATATCATCTGCAAACAGTGAGGGTTTTACTTCTTCTTTTCCAATTTTGATTCCTTGTATTTCTTTTTCTTGTCTAATTGCTCTGCCTAGAACTTCCAACGCAATGTTGAATAACAATGGTGATAGTGGACAAGGTCCTTGCCTTGTTCCTGATCTTAGGGGGCAATTTTTCACTTTTTCCCCATTGAGGATGATGTTAGCTGTGGGTTTTTCATATATTCCATCTATCATGTTGAGGAAGTTCCCATCTATTTCTATCCTTTGAAGTATTTTCAACAAGAAAAGATGTTGAATTTTGTCAAATGCCTTTTCTGCATCAATTGAGATGATCATGTGGTTTTTCTGCTATGATTTGTTGTTATGGTGTATTACAGAAATTGATATTCTTATGTTGAGCCATCCTTGCATACCTGGGATGAATCCTACTTGGTCATAGTGCATAATTCTTTTAATGTGCTGCTGGATTCGATCTGCAAGAATTTTGTTGAGGATATTTGCATCTTTATTCATTAGAGAGATTGGTCTGTAGTTTTCTTTTCTTATAATACCTTTGTCTGGCTTTGGTATGAGGATGTTGATGCTTTGGTATGAGGGTATGAGGCTTCATAGAGTGAGTAAGGTAGCTTTCCCTCCTCTTCAAATTTTGAAGAATTTGAGCAGGATTGGTACTAATTCTTTCTTGAATGTTTGGTAGAATTCACATGTGAAGCCATCTGGTCCTGCACTTTTCTTTTTGGGGAGCATCTTATTGACTGATTCAATTTCTTTACTTGTGATTGGTTTGTTGGGGTCATCTATTTCTTCTCGAGTCAATGTTAGTTGTTCATGCTAGTCTTCTTAATGCCTATGTTCAGAAGTCTCAGAACATTAATTTCTTCCTGGGATAAAGGGACCTAAGCTTCACCTCTTGGTGGGAGGGGCAGCATGCACACACACAGAAGGATGAAATTGTTCAGGGCCATCATTAAAGATTAACTGCCTCACTAGGAGAAAGAAAGAAGGAAAGAGAGAAAGAGTAAAGAGAGAAAGAAGTGAGAAAAAGGGAGGAAAAGAGAGAAAAAAGAGAGACAGAGAGGAAATGAAAGAAGGGAGAAAGAAAGAGGTGGAAAAGGAGGGGAAAGGAAAAGAGGAGAGGAGAGAGATTTTTTGCAGAAGCCATGCTGAAAGGAGTAAATCTCCAGAGTTGAGCATATTTGGTATGTGGTCACATTGCAGAGGAGATGATTTGGAATACCCTTGGAGCTTGAATTGTACCATGTGGTGACACTGTGCATTGACTGCTGTTACTCCACACTACATCTCTCCTGGAAGTCACACACCCACACCCTACCATTCAGACACATTTTGGCTAAGACTTAACTAAGATATAATTGTAATAGAGCAAGTAGCCTCATTACACAGCATAGTACTTCCCACCTAGTATGGAACTTAGGAGAATCTGTGGACTGGGAAAGAGTTGAGGCTATGCAAGCAAGGGTTAAATGAATATAAGCAAGGGCATAGAAACAGAAAAGTGTGTGGAGTAGATGTGGAATGGTACACTACTTGGGGCAAAAGAGAACTTGGCCTTCAAACTGCAAGCTTCCTGTCACAATTCCATCATTCGCTAGCACTATGACCCTTAACAAATCATTGGAACATTTGAACCTTGAATCTCCAGTTTCCTCAACTGGAAAATGGGGCTGTAGAACTGCCAACTATCCATGACTGTTGGGTTGAAAGTAACAGGAAATGCATACATAAAGTTCCTTTGAGTGATTTGCAAATTCAAGATATCAAAACCATAAGTTGAGAAGGTATATGCTAGAAAAATATTTATGACAAATTATAAAATGAAAACAACAGAAAACATAAGTGCGGTGAAGCTGGAAGAAATTACAAGGCATATAATTCAGCCCAAGTCATGAATCTATTCAAGCTACAAAGTGTACTTCACATTGCTCTCTGGTGATTGAATTTATATTACTTCTGGTCTACTCTGGTAATGAGTAGACATTTAAAAAATTTTAGTTAGCTAGTACTATTTGCAATGCTTCTACAATCATATTTAAAGCATAGATGATCTATCAAAAGCATTCTGTTTTTTAAGGGTCTATAGGTGTTTGCCTCTCAGATATGAGGAAATTACCAGACACCCAGAGTTTACAGTAACCTTACAGATTGCGTGCATATGATCTCAAGAGCAAATGAGTCACAGGGAAAATCATTTTATGTAAAACAACTAATTCCTTGTCCTTGATTCAGATGAGTTAACACTGACTTTGGACCAGATGTAGGCAGGAAGGGAGAGAGGGAGGGCGAAAGGGAAAGAACTGTTTCCTCTTGCCTTTAGCAGGTGGGTTCAAGGGATGTGTGTGCCCATAACTCTAGGGCCAGCAATGACGCGTAAGTTTTCACACATGTGGAGGGAAGACTTAGCTGAAGGTGCTCCTGCACCTCTACGCGAGTTTTCCTCTCCATCTTTAATGAAACACAAAATGCTGCGTCTTCCTTATAGAGTCTCCCTTGAAGCCTGAGGCTCCAGGTACCTGTGTGTAGTTTCCAGGAGGACCACAATTGGTACAGTGCTGAGCAAATATGATGGGGAACGTGCCATCATCCAACTGTGCCAGATTCAAGATGGTGCAACTGGCAGTGATTCATCACTCTTGGAAAGTGGATTCAGGCTCTGGGACGATCCTGTCTTTGCTCCATATCATCAAAATTGACATTGATGGTGATGCCTCCCTGAACAAGTGGGGATGTCAAGATGACTCAGGTTTATGCTCCATCGCCTGCTCTTGAGATGTCATATGAGTCTAGTCCTTAGATTTCTCTCCCTTCATGTTTGCAAATCTAGAAGGTGTCACTATGTGAGGCACTGAAGCAGGGCTAGTCCAAGGGGCCCCAAAGAATGAGATCCACAAGATTCCTAACAGACTGGTTCTTAGGGAAGAGAGATCCCTTGGGAAATTTGACTTGATAGCATAGCATTTAAATTCTATGCAAACAGCAAGCCAAATGTTGACTTCATTTGGTGGAGCCACAGATGAAATGCCCTCAGATATAATACCCTTGGATTCAAAGAACAGATGCAATAGCTTGCAACATAATACTTAAAAAACAAAATAAAACAAAAAACTCTTGGTTTTCTTCTTATATTTAAAACTTGGAATGGGAATATCTTTAAATTTATTCATTAAATAAGAATACTGATACCACATACATTGTTTAAGTGTTGATTATTACTAAAAAATGAAAGGAGGAGCTCTTGGAAAGAGAAGGGGCACAGTAATTGAAAACATGCCTTTGAACTCCTTAAGATAAATTACAATTACAATTATATTAAATTGGCAGATACTAACGAGGAAATTGATATGATGAACAGCAAAAGAGATGAAACCATGCCTGACCTCCGAAGATCATTCACACACTCCATTAAGCCCTCCATGCTCCTGGTGGGTTCTAGGGAATTATGGCTACATTGGGAAGTAAAGTTGTGCTTCGAAAAAATAAGCACAACTGTTGAGTCAGCCACAGCAGCCACTTCAGTAGGCAGAGTTCAAGCCCAGTATGGGAGGTTGGTCCCGTATCCATAATACTAGAAGGCCTCCATCCAAAGTGACTCACTTGGCACCACTACAAGTGTGGGGGGCATTTAATTATTTATATAGTTTTATCTCCTACTAATTTCTCTTTTTCCCCATGTGCGATATCTCAGGGAGTACAGGAAACACAATGATTTGCTTCTTTAGTTTTTCCTGGCCTTCTTAAGAAATTAGTTCTAGAGGAGACAGAAAAAACAGTAAATATATATGTATATATTTAAAATTCTATAAATAAATACACATAAATATATATTTAAATGACATATGTCACATATATATAAATATATATTTAAATAGTATGTATATGTCACACACACATTCTCTGAAGTGCCACTACATAAAGTCAGAATTAATTAAACAGTCAAATCAGTTTGGCATTGCTTTGGACAAAATAATCCTTTGTTGGCTTCAGATTTTAATTGGCATTATGTACAAGCACAGCCTAAGTTTTTTTAAGAGTGAAGAAGGAAAGTGCTGAGTAAAAATAGATTTTTTGGAGGGTAATACATCTTAGTTTTAATTTTTTCTCTGTATACTTTAACTTAGAATGCTAAAGTGAATCCCCAAATTCCACTCACTTATATAAATGGTTCCTGGTGACATTGCATCAATCATATCTTGTTTCTGAATTAAGGATGTTTTTCTGAGCTTTAGAGTAACTAGAGGTAGGGGGAAATTGTGCCTGTTTAAAGACTAATCACTACATGTAGTGAGATGATTTTGGGGGGCCTGGGACAGTGGGTGCTTTAGGAGGGTGGGCAGCATACTATAGGCAAAGGACATGGGGGGTCACCATCTGGATTCTTGCCTGGACTCTGCCATGACTTAAAGCATCCTTCGTGAGTTAACCACATTAGGTCTATATTTTTTCCTCCTGCAAATGTGACGGTTGGGATCTGGCCATCTTCACTGTCTCCTCCAACTTTGATATTCTATGATTCTTTTAATGGTATGTAGGTTGAAAATGTAGAAAAGCATTAGATATAAAAATAGTCAAGTCATTGTTTCTAATAACATGATTTGATTTCACTACATTATCCAGCAGGTTGAGGTCTTATTAAATTAACATAAATGCTTAAAAAATATTTATTTGAATGTCCTATTAGCCAACAAAGAATATAAAAATATATCTGGTGAGAAATACCATAATAGGGATCATATTACTCAGTCCAATGTTTCTTTGTCTGATATTAGTCCCAAGGGGAATTTTAAGGTGAAACATCAATGTTGACATGCTGAAGATTTCCAGAACTTAAAGAGAGCACTTAAATGTCCACAGTGTTGCCTAAACAATTGTGTAGCACGCTCCAAGCTACCAAAACTCTTTCTGCCCTTAGTTTTGGAAAAACATGCATGCTTTTCTTAGCATATTAGGATGAAGATTTTTCTCTATGATCACTTCCTGGACAAGCCTATTAAATTCTATAGATGTAACTATTATTTTTATACAGGCAAGTCCCAAAGTCTGTGGCCCAAACTTGACTTTACTCCAAAGCACACACCCATATTGTCTGTGGAAAATCTCTACTTGGAAGTCTCTATGACAATTTAAATTCAACCTCATTACCCTCCTGCCAACGTCTGCTCTTCCTCCTGGGTTTGCTATCTTGGTTAATGGTTCTGTCCACCTGTTAACCAAGTTAAAAAGCTGATAGTTATCTCTGATACATATCTCTACCTCACACACCAAATTCAAATGTTTTAAGAACTGGCAAACTAGGGACAACTCCACTTTTGATGTGTGCTTAATCATTTTCTTATTCTTTTCTTTGCAATGAGATAGTACTTTTAAAGTACTGAGAAAGAATCCCATTAAAGAATCTCACATGGAATTTTATTTCCTGTCAAATGCAGTACCCTCCAAACAACTGGATACTGTTATTGGATTTTATACGGATTTTAGCCTTCTATCTCATTGTGGAAACTTAACTGTCCAAGTGGTCCTGAGCCTGGAATAAATATGGCTCATTTATAATTGGGGCAAAGGACAGAACTTGGTAACCAAAACGTACAACAAACTCTGAAGGGGATTTTCAGGCTACTGATCCAGTGGGAGGACCATTTTTCTTAGCGTAGATATTGAAATAATTTTCCCATTCTTCCCAATGGCCTAAAGTCATTAGCCCTTCTTCAGGTGAAGCTCGTTAGGTCCTAAACAAAGGGCAAGTTCTAAAAATGTAGTCTCTAGATCAACAAATTCTCAGATACTACCCCATACCTATTGAATGAGAAACTCTGGAGTAGACACAGCAATCTGTATTTCAACAAGACCTCCAGGTGATTCTAATATGTGCAAAAGCCTGAGAACTACAAATTACCCAAAGAATTGCAAACATAGAATTTAAACATATCATTTAAAAATCTCTTTCAGAGTAAATAGGCAAATATTTTATGGGAAGGACGCCATGACCCTGGATCCGTTTTGTTAAAAAAAAAAAAAAGATAGTCAACTGTAATAATGGCATATTACTCATAATTTCTAATGCTTTAAAAAGGAGAAAATCTGAGTGTAGCAGATCTTAACCTTACAAGTTTTGATCCACCAAGAAAGGAGCTGTTTCAGTTTGCTAAAGCTGCTAGCATGCAATATGCCAGAAATGAGTTGGCTTTTACAATGAGGATTTAATAGTTTATAAATTTAAAGTTCTAAGGTTATGAAAATGTCCAAAGTAAGGCATCAAGAGGAAGTTACCTTCTCTGGAGAAAAACCGATGGCATCAGGGGTTCCTCTGTCATATGGGAAGGCACATAGCTAGTGTCTGCAGATACTTCTCTCCCAAGTATTATTGTTTTCAGATTCTGGTTCTTTCAGTTTTTGTGGGTCTTTTCTCCTGGGGCTTTTCTCTTCATGCTCTCTGGGTGTTTCTTTCTCTGAGTTCTCTCCTGGTGTTTCTCTCTTTTATCTTTATGAAGGACTACAACTAAGGACTAAGACCCACCTTGAATTGGGTGGGTCACCTCTCAATTGAAACAACCTAATCAGAAGGACCCACCCACAATAGATCTGCACCCACAAGAATGGATTAAAGAACATGGCCTTTTCCCGGGGTACATAACGGCTTCAAAACAGGGGCTTTTACTTTGTTTTACAAATTCTACTAGAGAATCTTTTCTTATATCCATTTCCTCATCTCTAATCTCACCATCATGACCTGAATGCATATATTCATCATCGTTTACAAAGGCTATTTAGTAGTCTCTTAAATGTTCACAGTCATTCTTTGTTTTCTATCCAAGTTACTTTTCTAAAGCATATGTTAAATCACATTACTCCTACTCCTCAAAAACCTCCCATGACCCCATATTGCCTTGTAAAAGTGAATTTTTTTAAAACTTTTGTTTTAGTTGTATAACTAGTTATTCCTCTGTGCTCTGGGTTTCAAGTCTTCTCCCTATGCTGTCTGCTTTAGTCACTCTGGGCTAGTCAACACTGCCCAAACATTTCTGTACTTCACCATCTCAGGGTCTCTGATCATTCTGATCTGCAAATTAAATAATATCATCACGCCTTCTGCTTAATCTCTATAGCTTCTTGAGTGATGCCTTCTCTGATTTTTCTCATCAGAATTAATTATTCCTAATCCTGGGAAGAAGGGAAGGAATAGGATATATCCTAGCTATGTGCTATATGTATATGCTATCCAATTTCATCTTTATAACAACCATATAAAGCAATTCTCATGATCCCCATCGTACAGATAAGAAAGTTGAAATCCAGAGAGATTAGATATTTATAGGATCACGCTGATTATATCTGGTAGAGACATAATTCAAACTCAGACCCATTCGTGGCTCAGGGCTGATTATCTCTTTTTTTAAAACATGTTTTTATTGAGAAATATCCAGACATGTACAGTCCAACAATATTATACAATTAATGGCTCACAGTATCATCACGTAGTTGTGTATTCATCACCCTGATCATTTTTAGAACATTTGCATCACTCCAGGAAAGGAAATAAAGGGAAAAAAAATAAAAGAACCCTTACCCCTCCCTCTCATTGACACACAGTATTTCAACCTACCGAATTTTTACTCTTTATCTCCCCTATTATTTATTTATTTATCCTTATTTTTTTTTACTTATCTGTCCATACCCTGTATAAAAGGAGTATCAGACACAAGGTTTTCACAATCACACAGTCACATTGTAAAAACTACATGGTTATACAGTCTTCTTCAAGAATCAAGGCTACTAGAACACAGTTTAACAGTTTCAGGTACTTCCCTCTAACCACTCCAATACACCATAAACTAAAAAGGGATATCTATATAATGTGTAAGAATAACCTCCAGGATAACCCCCTGACTCTGTTTAAAATCTCTCAGCCACGGAAACTTGATTTTGTCTTTCTCTCTTCCCACTTTTGGTCAAGAAGGCTTTCTCATTCTGATGCTGCCAGGTCCTGGCTCATTCCCAGGAGTCAAATCCCACTTTGCCAAGGAGATTTACACCCCTGGGAGTCATGTCCCATGTTGGGGGGGGTGGGGTCTGGCAGTGAGTTCACCTGCTGAGTTGGCTTAGAGAGAGAGGCCACATCTGAGCAACAAAAGAGGCTCTCTGGCCATAATTATCAATAGGCTTAGCCTCTCCTTTGCAGGAATAAGCTTCATAGAGTGAGCCCCAAGATTGAGGGGTCAGCCTATTGAATTGGTTGTCCCCCCTGCTTGTGAGAATATCAGGAATTCCCCATATGGGAAAGTTGAATATTTCTTCCTTTCTCCCCAGTACCCAAGTTGACTTTGCAAATACTTCTTTATTCTCTGCCCAAATTACTCTGGGTTATATTGGGGCAACACACTAACCTGTACAAACCATCAAGATCTTACACCCCAATCAAATTCCATGTAATTATGGTGTTGAAGTAGAACTGACCATACAAGTTAAGTTAGATAATGTGCCATCCAAAGTATAAATTTTGCGTCAAATAAACATCTCTCCCTTTGATCTTGCACAGAGTTTGAAGTTTGAAAATATGGGCCATATCATCCTTTACAATGTATTCTGATTTACCTTAGTCCTGTTCAGATCAGCTTCATTCATACCTCTAAACAAAGTCTGATCACTTTTTCAGCTTTTTAAACAATTGCTGAATGAGGTAATGCTGACTATCATAGCTTCAGTGCTCTAACTCTGAGTGTCAAGTGTCACATAAATACCCGAAGTTTCAGGGAACAACCAGATTATATATAAACAGCTTAGTATCTCAGAATTCAGAAATAAGGCTGATAATCTCTTGACTTTATCATGATATGCTTCCATCTAACTTTCATTTCAATACCACACTTTACAGTCATGCATTTGACTGTATCTTCTATAAGCTGCTTGAGGGAAGGTATCATATAAAGGTGTCTATTGTCACTGCAATGCCTCACACATGTAAATGCTCAATAAACTTTTGTTGTAATAAAATTGAATCAAATTCTTGTCCAGCCCCTTCCATCCATCAACTGAGATGCTTTTCAAATGCAATAATCTCTCTTTAATGCTGATTCTTCTTTACGGATAGAAATACTCATTAATTTAGTCACTGTGTGAGGCATGAGTGAATCAGTGCTGACGCTGGTAAATTTTCACTTTTTTGCTTCTACAATGCTGACAAGGCTTCTAGTGTATGACAAACATCTTGGCTCAGCTCAGACTTAATAAAGCAAACTGTTTGTACATGCTAACATAATAGATGGCTCCTTTTCCTTTCGCAGAAATTGCAGCTTGATTATTAATTATAAACGCCTTAGGACTGTGTGCTTTTCGCAAGCTGCACAGTTCTTCCTTGTGCAAGTCTTTCTTTACTTTTCAAAACGAAAAATTAAGAAATGAACAATGTTTGTATCAAAGGATTAAGTGCAGTAGGGAACAAAGCAATGTTTTGAGAATTTAATTATTATGGTCAATCTGTTTTAAAGTGACTGAGGTAAAATAATTGACTCAAATTTTTTCTTCACAGGTTCTTCATAGATGCAAAATAAGTTGATCCATTCAAACCAACAAGTTTTGGCCTTTTTGTCCTAGCAGCAACTGGCTTGGCTCTAAGCCAATATCTTTCTGACCTAGCTTGAACTCCCAAGGAACTATATAGCAGCTGTCCAATTTCTTCTCTGTCTGCCCTGTCTACACAGGCCTATCAGATGACTGGAGTTCTGATTGGCTACTTCCTAACAGAAGTGCTTTCTCTAGACACCATCTTCCTCTCTTTTATCTGAGGTTCTGCCTTTGAAGTTACCTGTTCTTTTATAGGACTCAGTGGGTTGCTTGGCTTCAAAACAGATTCAAGGGCTGAAAAGGTTCAGCAAGCTTAAGACTCTAAAAGCAAAGCCCAAGGAGACAGAGGTTAAAAGTTAAGATGGTTCTAAGAGAGGCCACCATGGAAGTGAGCTGCTGATCTTTCTGTAGAAATCAGGCGCCATCTGTGAAATATAAAGAAAAGAAAATTAGGTTGAATCAGTTATCAATTTTAAGAAGGCTACTCCAAACAATCAAAGCAAAGAATCTCACTGAATTTCTTCAACCACTTTAACTAGTTGCTAAAGAGACAAAACTTATTCTCTGTCATTAAGACACTTGTCTAATTCAAATATTGTTCCATTTCATCCAGGTTTTCAGCACAGCAGAGGAAATAAGAGAATGAGCAAATTTATAGTTCTTTTTTACAGTCTTAATTGCTCTCTTACATTTCCAAATGACAGCAATTCACTCAAGAAAGCCACTCCCAACTGAATTTCCTGCAGTTCATGTATTTTTCACTAATTTCTCTTCCTGATCTTATTTTTTCAGTAATCTTTTTCTCTCAACATCTTCTTTTCATATATCAAAATTGTGGACATTGGGGACTAACCAGGTTTGGGCAGTAGACTTAGGGAAGAAAAGTGTGGATAGGGTGGTAAGAAGGTATGTTTACCTTCTATTATTTTCTCATTTCAGGTTTTGGTAAAAATGCGGCCTTTTGTGTGTGAGTAGTTTGTTCATTTTTTAAATGAAGTGCAGGTATGTATGCCTCTATTCTCTCAAATGACTAGCAATGAGTATGCCCATCTCATAACAGGCTGTGCATTTATATTAGGTATTTGGAAAATTATACACTTAGGCAATTTGGCATAGGTGTGCAACTTTCCAAATAATGCACACAAATTTATGCGCAAAAAGAAATTAGGGAAATTGTTTTTTTCACTTGATTTTTATTGTGAGTAAGAATAACCATGTGTTAAGTAAGGTATTTCTTTGAAAAACATTAATCCAATTGGATAAATAACTTCAAAGGAATTAGCCAAATTTAATTAAGCATTGTATTGGTAACATAACTGAAAGTATCCTGGAGCTATTCATTCCCCAATAAAAAGGGAGAAAATTTACTGATATACAGGGAATTTCTGAGACCCCATGTTCTCAGAAATCTTTTCTGAAATACATTTTGTGGATTTTTAAAAAAAATTGTTCTGCTTGGGTTTGAATGGTTAGAAATGATGACCTGGAATCAAAGGCATCATTTGGATCCTTTGGATATAGGAAGAGACTAACATTTTACTAACTCATTTTACTAACAGAGACTCTGTAGCCCTAAGATGAGTGACTTGGTGTCATCCTTCTCATTAGAAGCAGAGGCAGGTCTGGTTTTTCTGCATTTTCCATTAACCCATATCACCTTCTGAGACTCCTTTTCATTCTAGAATGCTATGCCCTTGAGCAAACCCTACCAGGAGGATAAGTGCTGAAAGAAGTAAAACACTGAGGTTTTTAACATTGTAAAGAATCATGTAGATAGCTTAGATATTTATTGGAATTTTAAATTCAGTCAGGCAAATTTATATTCTTATGCTGTTGTTGGCATAATTGTTTGGCATAATCTTGCCCAAACAATTACCTTATGGTTCTGACCCTCTAAGAAAGTCACAGTGCATAAGTAGATATTTATAACGTGTGGCAAGCACTCAGATTCCCAAAGTCATTATAAATGACCTCTGAATAACAGAAAAGAGGTTTAATTTCAGCTTCTATTTTCCTTATTTAGGAAGACTCAGTCAAGTTTCATCACAGATTGCAGTCAATCTTAAATTGGAATTACCCGTGGAGATAGATTCTTGATGGAAAAAAGAAATAGGTGATCAAACTTGCTGAATGAAATTTACAGGGTTGCATAAAAAACCCTTGGCCAACTCATAAATTTATTTTACAGTTTGCTTTCTCTCCAGATAGAACTTCTTCTTCTTTTTTTTAATCCTTTACATGTTTTGTTCATATAAAATCATTCTTCTCCCATCCCTTTCTTGTTCTCTTGATGTTCCTTCTCCAATCTTGATTCTCTCTAAACTGGAAAGTGTTATCTGTTTTCTGTTGTACTCTATGAGCTCCCTGGAATTCGGACCTTTCAGCTGTCTTTGCTGGGGAAGTAAAAACATTGAACAAAAAGTAGATTATGCAAAAAAAAAATCTTCATATTCTGATCAGAGACATGTCTGGGTTGATGGAAGGAGGTAGAATTGAAAAATTATTTCAACAGAAAATCAAGGGAAATGCAGAAAATCCTTCCTCATTACTATAATCAAAAGCATTAGATTTTGTCCCTGTAGCTCTGGGGTTGAGAGTGGACAAAACTATACAATTTAGGAGAATCTGAATACCAGGTGAAAGCAAGTTTTCATTCTAATCACTCAACAGGAGGCTCTTCCTTGAATTTCAGCCTTTTCCCTACAACATTATATACTTCTTTTTCTTCCATTTCTCTTTAGCCACTATTTCCAATCCTTGAAGCTATGTGTATTTTCTCTCTCATTCATATTCAACAAGCGTTATTTGATATCCACTCGGTGCCAACTGCTGGGGATAACAATAACTTCCAATTTCTGCTTTCACTGAGTGCTTAGCCTAATAAGCTAGACAGACCCAATGTACAGAGTTGTGTCCAGATTCTTTAGGGTCATTATGTGGCAAAAATATCATGTTTGTCCTATCTATATGCTATCAGACATAAACATAAATATACCATTAAATTGTAAAATATTTGTAAGAAAGCATAACAAAGTTTTGGTTTTCCCTTTAATGCCTACTTTGATATTTTAGAAATATATCTAATATCAAATTCTTTTAAAAATTTTTGTGCTATCATCTTGTATTTAGCCTTATGGCATATTTAATTTGCTTATTTTACCATCCTACAATGCTGGAATAGATGAATAGAGCATAGAGTAATATAGCAGCTCAGCTCAATCTAGAGCATCCAACTTTATAGGAGTGAAGGAGAACACTTCCCAAGGAAAGTGGTGCTTAATCCGAGTCTCAAGAGCTTGTTGGATGCAGAGCAACAGGAACTCATATTCACTGCAGGTGGGAATGCCAGATGGTACAGACACTTCGGAGAATGGTTTGGCAGTTTCTTGCAGAGCTAAATGTAGTCTTACCATCTAATCCAGCAATTATGCTCCTAGGTGTTTATCCAACAGATTTGAAAACTTAAGTACACACAAAAACTGACATGCAATATTTATAGCAGCTTTATTCATAACCATCAGAAATCAGAAGTAAACAAGATGCCCTTCAATATGTGAATGGATAAAAAATGCTGATACAACCATGCAATGGAACATTATTGAACAACAAAAAGAAATGTATTATTAATTCACATAAAGACATGGATGAATCTTAAATACATATTGCTAAGTGAAATGTGTCCGTCTGGAAAGCTACATGCTGTATGATATCAACTACATGACATTCTGGTAAAGACAAAACTATAGAGGCAGTAAGCAGATCAGTGGTTGCCAGACATTTGGGGGTTGGAGGTGAGCAGGGTTGGATATGAGAAGCACAGTAGAATTTTTAGGGTGGTGAAACTATTCTGTATGATACTATAATGGAGAATATAAGACATTAGGCATATTGTCAAAACCCATAGAACTTTCAAGTACAGAATTTTATATTCTAATTTCCTAAATAATCTGCTTATTTATTTATTATCTGTCATTCTTCTCCACCTTTCCCTCCCAATACTCCTAGTAAATATCATTAGGCCAGTGGTTTTGTTTGTTTTCCTTATAGCTATATTCCCAGGGCCTAGACAATTGCCTGGCATAGTGAAAGAAGGAAGGAATGAATCAGTGTTTCAGTCCCAGCTCTGCCATTAGCAGGATGACCCCAGGCAGGCCCACATGTGCCTTCTCTATCAACAACTTTCTCTGGATAAGGGAGGTAGGGCCTGAAATCCACAGATTGCATTCAGTTCTATTTTATGTCAAGGAAGTTTTTTTACTTTGCAGGAACTTTAAATGAAGCACTTTATATCTTCGTGCATTTTGGTTGATGTTGTTTGGTTGGTTCAACATCACTTAGATTCCTTCATGCGAGAACAGGAGTACTGCTCGGAATTCAAGAAGATCATGGACCCTCTGGGTGAAATTACAGGTGTCCAAGCTCAGTCCTGGAGAAAGAATTAAAATAAAACCGGGGAAGTTTCTTTACTACTCCTTTAAAGATTCACTGGTCTACAAAGTCCCATTTGTGTTTAGGAAAAAAAAATGGGACGAGAATGATGGGGGCTGGTAGTGGAATAATTTAAAAACTGAAAAGACATACGATGGGGGTTTGGGAGGGGGGACTGAAAGTTTGAAGGACATTTAGAAAAGAAATTGTGTTCCCCGAGACATCTTTCTTCTTTTGACCTGTGTTGGCTAAAGAATTTCGATTTATATAAAAATGTTTGGGCTTCTGTGATGTGATAGGGATTAACTTTCTTTAAATTTGAACTTCATTCCTATGAGTCTTTCTGAAAGTGTGGTTTGAAAGATTTAAGGAAAGCCTAGCACTTAGGCCAGCTGTTCTCAGGTTAAGCCTAACACAGGAATCTTGTAAAGATACAGATTTCTGGGTTTTGTTGCAGCCCTATGCGATCCATAAGAACATGGGTTTGTCTGTAGCATGCGGTGTCGTACCCTCAGCACTTCAGGGCTCGGTGCATAGCAGGTGCTCCATAAATACTGTTGAATGAGTGAAGGAGGATCTAGGAGGGAGAAGTCATGAGAACTCACACCTTTAAAAGTTCCCTTGGTGTGTCTGCTGCAGGAGCACCTCTCGCCACCCTCACCCCAACCACACACTGAGAAACCATTATTCAGACTTTCATATCATTCACCATGGTATAGTAGTGATGTCATCACTATTGGGGCATTCTTCACTCCTATTATTTATAACACTTACCTGACTTTCTTTCCATTGTTGTGTGTGTGTGTTAAATATAACATAACCAGAGAAAGCGTAAATGTCAGCTTAATGAATTATTATAAAGCAAACACCTGAATAACCACTACCCAGTTCAAGAAATAGAAAGTTGCCACTCCCGTTTGTGTCCCTTCCCCGTCATGATAGCTTATCTCCCCCCTGAAAAGAATTACAACCATAACTTTTTGATAGTCAAGTCCTTGCTTTTCTTTACTGTTTTCTCATCTAAACATATATTCCTGAATTTGCTTACATGTAAATAGAGCAATACTATATATATTCTTTTGTGTCTGACTCCTTTTACTCAACTTTATGTTTGAGCAGTTCATCCATGTCGCTATGAGTGGATACAGCTTGTTTTGTTTTGTTTTTGCCTGTTTACTATTCCATTGGATGAAAGGGTTAGCCTGAATGAGTTGTTATTATTACTAAAAGTAGAAATCAGCCTGAATTTTCTGACCTTTTCATCAGCAAGGAAATTAAAATAGCATACCCAGTGAATTAGTCAGGGCTCTCTAGGGAAACAGAGCCAACAAGAGATAGCTGTAAATATGAAATTTTATAAAAATTGTCGCACGCAACTTGGCAATGCACAAGTCCAAATTCCACAGGCTGGCAACAACAATGAAGGTGTTCAATGAATTTCGCAAGAGAGGCTGGTTGGCTGAAGTATAGATGAAAATTCTCTCTTGACTGCTGAAGTTTTCACCTTTCTTTTAAAAGTCCTCAACTGATTGGATTAAAACCAACTGATTGGATCCCCAGTTGTGGAAGACACTCCCCTTGGTTGATCATAGGTGTAATCAGCCACAGATACAATCAACTGACTGATGATTTTAATAGACCAAACTTTTGGTTTATTAACCAACTATGAAATATCTTTGCAGTAACGGTTCAGCCAATGCTTGCTTAACCAGACAACTGGGCACCATCACCTGGCCAAGTTGACACATGAAACTAACCAGCACACCCAGCAAAGCTGCATTTATCAAGAAACAATTTCACCAATTTGTGCTAATCAAAGATATTCAACTGGTGATATTCAAGAGCTGCTGAGTAGGTTGAGTTGGTAAGTGTTCTCTGCCTTTCGCACTTTAGGGTTATAAAGGCCAAGGAGAATGTTGAGCTGAATGGTGGAGAGCATGAACTTTAGAGTCAGGCTACCTGGTATTGGTCACTGCTTCCTGCATTTACCTGCTGTATGTCCATGGACTAATTCTTTCTGAGCCTTGGCTTCCTCTTCTATAAAGTGGGGATGGATACTAATAATACTACTTCATGGGATTGTTGTAGCAAGTTAAAAAGATAATGTCTGAGAAGCACTTGGCTAAGGTTGGGTACTTACCCTGTGCCAAGTATGCTTTGAAGTGCTTCTCAGGTTTTCAAATGTATGAATTAATTTCTCTTTTGACATAGAGCTCCACAAAGGAAATGTTGGAAAGGCAAGAGTATGAAAGAAACATAAAATGAGGGTTGGGCTTCTCAGGTCAAATGGGTTCCATTTCAGTTTTCTTGAGCATTTTAAAATAACAATGTATAACCTCTAAAAGTAAGTCTTGGAAAGTATTTAGAGAAATACTCGAGAGATGCTATTTTTCAGTGTTTTTTTTAATGAACATTAACATTTTATAAATAAAATTGTCTCTTTCTACAGTTGTTTCTTCTTGAACTAAGAAGGTTTATGTTGTCAGAGTTATACTAGATTAAGAGCTTCTTTGTCTTATTCTAGAAACTCATACATTATAGGTCTAGAGGAATATAATGAAGAAATGAATCTCAAATGAGAAATGATTGCATGACCAGAGATTTTAGTTATAATTATAATAAAGTTTAAACCTTATAAATTACTCATCTCTGTACAGTAGCACTAGTCACTAAAGTAAGTACACATGGTAAGATAAAGTTGAGAGATAGTAACCTTTATTTTACTCTGTATTTCCCCCCTTCCCCTCCATTCACCTTCACCCCTTCTAGGTAGTCTCATACTTAGTTCAAAGCAGAAGGAGAAATGTGGGCCAGCGAGTGTGAATTCTTGGCAGTAACCTGTGTCACCCCTCACATTCCCTTCCCCTCACTACTGTTTGCTAGACTCTTAGGCAGCAAACTAAGAGCCATGTGTGGCTATGAGGCACTTAAAATGTGACGGGACTGAATTGAGATATGCTATGAATATTAAATACACAAGGGATTTCAAAGGCTTAATATAAAAAAATGTAAAATATCTCACTAATAATCTTATTGATTATATGTTAACATGATAATAGGGAGACACTGGATTAATACAATATATTATTAATGCATTAATAAAATTAAATTAATCTGTTTCTTCTAACTTTTTAAAAGTAGCATGCAGAAAATTTAAAAATACGTATAAGGCTCACATTATGTTTCCATTAACAGCACTGGTCTAGTATCTGGCATAACACAGAGAGCAGAAGGACCTGTAGGTGGGAGAGTACAGGAGGAGACAGAAGAAAAGATTTTCTTATCACTTATCCTTAATCCTTCAAGAGCCAAGACTTGAATGAATAGAAATATGGGGGTTGGATAAAGCAGGAGATTCCAAGCAGAAGGAATAGTTTGTGTGAGGACATAGAATTTTGGGAAGGAATAGCTCGTAATCCCATAAGGCGTGCATGGGGTATATAGAGGAAGTGAAAGGAGATGTATTTGGAAATATAAACAGAGGCCAGATTATTCAGAGACACATGTCTTACTGATGGGGTTGCACCATATCCTCAGGGAAA
Source organism: Myrmecophaga tridactyla (assembly GCA_004026745.1). Classification (NCBI taxonomy): domain Eukaryota; kingdom Metazoa; phylum Chordata; class Mammalia; order Pilosa; family Myrmecophagidae; genus Myrmecophaga; species Myrmecophaga tridactyla. The sequence goes on from PVIY010017768.1 coordinate 17,881, forward strand.
GTCACTGCGGGCTCATTGGAGTATTTGGGAAAGAGTGATGAATAATAAAATTCACTCCAAAGACAATATGGACAATAATTAGAGAGAGAAAAGGCTGCAGAGAAGGATTTGATTTAGGATGCTGTGGAAATAGCTTGAGAGAGAGAGAACTTGTGTGAAAGAGAGAGTGAATGGGGTGCTGAACTAAGAAAAGAACCGTGAGGGAGGAGAAGAGCAGATGGGTTTGGGAGATATTTCAAGGCAGAGTGCATTGGACCTGGTACCCAATAAAATGCTGGAGGAAAGGGAGAGGAAGAAGGTAACGAGGACTCTCAGTTTTCTGGCTTTGGCACCTGGAGGATGCTTAGTGGCCAACATCAGTACTGAAAAGGGAAAACTCACTTCCTACTTTCAGATGATGGTGGTAGTTACTCCTACTTTTAGCAAATACCAATTCATTAGAGCTACAATGATTCCAAACTTACATACAAGTTGTTTTAGTTTCCTAGAGCTGCTGAAACAAAGTGCCACAAACTAGGTGGCTTAAAACAATAGAAATTTGTTGTCTCATGTTCTGGAAGCTAGACCAGAAATCAAGGTGTCAGCAAAGCCATGCTCCCTCAGAAGCCTGTGGGGGAGAATCCTTCCTTGCCTCGTCTACCTTCTGGTTGATCTTGGGTGTTCCTTGGCTGGTAGCAGCATAACTCCAGTCTCTCCAATCTCTGTGCCTCTGTCTTCACATGGTGGTCTTCTCTCTTGTGTTTGTATTTTTTCCTTTTCTTATAAGCATACCAGTCATGTCGGACTAGGGGTCCATCTGTCTCCCATATGACCTTACCTTAATTTAATTAATTCCACCCATGACAACCAATTTCTAAGTAAAGTCACATTCTGAGGAGTATTGGGAATTAGAACTCCAACATCTTTTTGATGGGGACGTCATTCAACCCATAGCACATGTATATTTATTTCTCTTTTTCCACATGGTTGTACCCCCTGCTGTGTAATTCTTCTCACTGCTTTTGAGTTGATGGGACTGAAAAGAGTAAGTTTTGGTATAAATAGCAGGATAGCTATGCCAAATGTTTGAGGAAAAAATCCTCTAATGTCCTGGATAGGGTAATATCAATAAGAATGAAAGTGTGGAGAAGTTGGGCAAAGAGGGAACATTAGGAGATTATATCACTTACCAATCACACTGCAACAGTGGGCCTTAAGATGTCCTACAGGAGACAGGATGACCAGAGCTTTGGTTTAAAATCACCCCAACCGAATCCCATTTTCTAATTGTAAGCTTGATTCCACTTAAAATAAAAAATGCTGGGGCCTTGGAAAATATACCCCTCTACTCAAAATAACAATAATAATAATAATTCATAGGCACTTCAGGGAGAAGGGGCTACTTAAGTAGTTGGAAGGCATTTGGTCAATGCTTAACTGAGGTGCTTGTGGATTTCTCTTTTCTCCCTTTCTCTCCTGAAAATGATTCCCATAATATTATCTTCCCTTTGATGAGGTCTCCGTTTGACAGTGACTCCAAAGAAGGTCAACAAGGAAAATGAGATAGGCAAAATGCTTTTCAGCTGATTTAGAAAAGATTTATGAGGCACCAGATTGTCAACAACAGCATCCGAAAGTTTCAAGTATTCTAAGAACCCAGAAATATTTTGCCGCTTTCTACCGTTCTTCCTGCCAGCTCTTCCTGCCTCTCTCCTGTTTGGTGGGATGACCTTTGTGCAAGTGAATAAATATAGACCCAACTGAGGAACTCAATTTCTTTATGACATGCCTTCAATTCTATTAGGCACTATATCTCTGAGCCTCTAGACGTGGTGTATGAAATGAAAAGAGAAGTTTTCACACTTTCAATAGCCAAGTGTGCTGGTTTGAAATGATGTATGTATCCTAGAAAAGCCATGTTTTAATCCTAATCCCATTTTGTATAGGCAGCCGTTTCTTCTAATCCCTATTCAGTACTTGTATGTTTGAAACTGTAATCAGATCATCTCCCTGGAGATGTGACTCAATCAAGAGTGGTTGCTAAACTGGATTAGGTGGAGACATATCTCCACCCATTTGGGTGGGTCTTAATTAGTTTACTGGAATCCTAGAGAAGAGAAAACATTTTGTAAAATGTGGGAGATTCTGAGAGAGCAGAATGACATAGCCATGAGAAGCAGAGAGTCCACCAGCCAGTGACCTTTGGAGATGAAGAAGGCAAATGTCTCCCGGGGAACTTCATGAAACAGGAAGCCAGGGGAGAAAGCTAGCAGATGACACTGTGTTCACTACATGCCTTTCCAGATGAGAGAGAAACCCTGACTGTGTTTGCCATGTGCCTTCTCATTTAAGAGAGAAACACTGAACTTCATTGGCCTTCTTGAACCAAGGTATCTTTCCCTGGATGCCTTAGATTGGACATTTCTATAGACTTGTTTTAATTGGGACATTTTCTTGGCCTTAGAACTGTAAACTAGTAACTTATTAAATTCTCCTTTTTAAAAGCCATTCCATTTCTGGTATATTGTATTCTGGCAGCTAGCAAACTAGAACACCAGGGAACTGGTCTTTAAACAATTTGGAATATCGGAGTCCAACAGTAAAAATCTCAAGGAAGTTAAAGTTGAAATAGAGCCTATTCATTCCCCCTTGTCCCTTTGTAGGTTCCCTGAAATAAATTAATGGGACTCTAAGAGCTCAACAGAGGAAGTTAGAAACCAGTCATTCAGACTGTATGTGGAGCTTATTATGCACCTTATAGACCCATTCATGAATAATAATGTTAATATTTTGAAGTGTTTTTATTTTAGGCACGGTGCTAAATACAAATGCTTTGCATTCTTTTAAGAATCAGGTGTTAATGTACATGGAAGAAAGCATTTTGATTGATACTTCCATGTGTTCAATTGGTAAATATTTTAAAATTATTGCCTAAAACATGATTAGGATTTCAGTGGATTAGTATTTTGTAAGAACGTTATTTAAAGGCACCCATGTCTAGCAAAAAGAACTTAAAATCCTGAAATCCTCTGGGTGCAAAGCATTTAGTGATGCTGGGTTGGAGATATGGGAATACACCCACATGCATAATTTTAAACCAATGAAAGAGAATGGAAAAAGGTAAGACTCAATCATCTGAGACTAAGAATAAAACCAAAACACCAATGGGTGAAGGGAAATGAGCACTGAAACTGCCAACTGTGCTAAGGGGATTATAGAGCTCTGTGACTGGAGCTTCGACTCTTGGAAACTAGCAGGAAGGATGGATCTTAATCCATACCATGAGGTGCTGTAGAGTAGATAACTTTAGTGACTTACCCACATAAAGTCAAGTTCAGGAGGCTCATAATGGCAAGTTTCCAGGAATTTTGCAAGCTGATTAATTTCATATTGGAGGCAGGAAATGAGCCATGGTGGGAATATTTACACCATAGAAATCCTCATGGGCTATAAATCAAGGCCCTTTTTTTTCCTCACACAATCATTTGGTAAATATTTATCAGTACACTACTGGCTACACAGTAATAAAAAGGATGGCCTAAACTAAATGAAAATCTCCACAGAATGGGCAAACAGCAAATCGTCTTTTCCTAGGCTCTAGGTAGATATGGGGGAAAAAATGTCCTCTGAGATGTCAAGGCCACTTTTGGCCCACAACATATTTAGTCCTTAATGTGTACAATACAATTTTCATGGCACATAAAAAGTTTCTAAGGCAAAACTTTTAAATTAACATTTAAGTGAGATTCTAGAGTTGAGGCTGGGGAAGTTTTAAGACAAGCCTAAAACATAATGGTGTGCCAGAAAGCAGGAAATTATCAAAGAATGAGGCCCTGCGAAATAATACAGACTACCTTGAAGGGTTTCTACTGGTCTAATATGATTACAGGGCCTTGGTCAGCACCAGTAATTGAAAGTATATGGATTATTTGGTAGAAGATCTTCCACAACATCACATTAAATCAAGAAACCCACTTAACAGCAAAAAGAGGTGTGGTGATGGGCATATGACTATGGAACTCCCTGCTCCTTTCATATCTGCACCACCCAAAAGCAGCCAACCAGATAGAACACTGGAATGGTCTATTGAAGGCACAGCTTAGGCACAAGCTTGGAGAACATAACACCCAAGAATGGGTGCTATGCTTCAGGACATAGTTGTTCCCAAATCAATACCCTGTATATTGTGTTGTGTCCCAAACAGTAAATGAAGGTGTGGAAGTAGAAGGGTTCCCATTACCATATTACCAGATGGGTAATTTATACTTCCTGACCTTGCAACTCTGGGCTCTGCTGGTCTGGAGGGCCTGTTCCAGAGGGAGGGTGCGCCCATTAGTAGACACAGAGTATTTCCTTTAAACTTTAAGCTCCTACCCAGCCACTTTGAGATCCTTTTGCCAAAAGAAATATAGAGAAATCTACTGTGGGAATTTATATCACCTTGATCACTTCCAATTGGGTATATTAAGTTTTCTGGTGAAGGTGACATTGGAACTAGAACTTGGAAAATGGGTATGATTTAGAAAGGAAAGGGTACCTCAAGCAGAGGAAATTAAATGAGTAATGGTTTCAAAATATTGTATTGTGGAGATTATACAGGGAATGGCAACAGTTGAGTTTGGTTGAATTCGGGCTGCTTGGAAGAGAATAGTGATATGCAAGCCTATAAAGAGAACTTGGGGCTGAATTTTAAAGACCTTTGCGTGCCAGTTTAAGAATAGTGAACTGTATTCAATAAGCATTAGAGAATCTAAAACATTTGAGCATGTGAGTGATGATCTCAGATCTGTATGTTAGGAAGATTGACCAATGACCCACAATCATTGCTATGGTCCTGGACTAAATTATATAACTTCTTGGTGTTTTGGAATCCTTATCTGGAAATGAGTCTGGGGTTCAACTACTTTCATTAAGCAAAGGGAGGATTTATGGATAATCAGAGATTATATGGACTGCTATCTCTCTTATAGAGTATTGAAAATTTATTGTTCAGTTTTTGACAGATTTTGTTTTGATGAGCCCAAACTGTGGGTGTGATCCCTTCATTCTTCCAACTGCGAACCCAGTGAATGCACTGAGTGGTTCTATTTTAAAATGAAACACCTTTGTTTGTATGTGTGCAGGTGGGGGAGGGGAGGTGGTAGAGTTGGAAGATATCTTGATTGGGCCTCAACAATAGTAGCTGTCACATATTATAGATTTATTATGTGTCAGATGCAGTGCTAAGTACTTTAAACATATTTTCTCACTTAATCTGCACAACTGTCATATCAGAAAGATCCTAGGGAACACTGGGCAATTCATTCATGCATCTGCTGTAAAGATGTTACTAGAGCAAAGCTTTATGATGATATAACAAAGGTATTTGCCCCCTGTGTAGTAACTGGAGGATTCTGATTGTAATCATCCAGTTTAAAGAGTCAACAGATGCTGGACCAATGTGCCATTAACTGATATGGGAAAAGGAGAAAGGGTAAATCCCAAGTTGACACCTTCATCAATTTAAAATATTGAGAAGTTTTTTTCTATTCTAGCCTGGGAAAGGGAGTAAGAATGACTCATTTATTACTTTGCTGAATTGCAGATAATTGAACTGTGTGTACGTCACTGGTAAAACATTCTCTTGCATTATTTTTTCGTATCAGAAATGTACCATAAACAAACAAGCCATAAAACCTTGTGTTTTTTTTTTTTATGATTCAGTTTAATGCATTCTGCCTTCCATCCCACATTCCACCAGAAGAAGCCAGGGTCATGTAAACCTTCAATGGGAATATTTAAACTCTCTGTACCTCAATTATCATCTGTAAAATGGGAGTAATCCTTAACTGCAGGGTTATTGTGGGTAATAGAAATAATGTGTGTAGGCACCTAATACAGTGCAATCAAACAGTAAAAACTCAATTAAAGGTGTCTTTCCCATAACTTCTGCCTTACTTTCAGTACATGCAGGCTCCTATGATTGTGTACAAGAGGAACACCTGTGCTTCCACTATAACATCTTTTAAACTAAGTTCTTTGATCATAATAAGTGGGGAAACTAAGAAAAGTCTGATGTAAAAAATCTCTAGATCCCACCTTCAAACTAAAATATTCTGTGGCTTATAAGGTTTTTCTGACGTGACTCCTGTCTAATGCTTTTTTCATCCCTGCCCCAGTTATTTTATCTCCACCCTCAGCATAACTATTTATATTTCTCCCACATATGATATTCCCTCCTGTGGTCAATTGAATTTTGTACCCCAACAAAGACATGTCCATTTTCTTAATCCACATCCCTGTGGGTGCAAGCTCATGAGCAAATAGGACCCTTTGAAGATGTATTATCACTTAAGGTGTAGACTCATTTGTGAATAGGACCTTCTAAGATCCCAACTGAAGTAGGGTGGACCTTAATCCATATTACTGAGAAATATAGATAAAGAGAAATCAGAGAAAGCTACAAGAAGAAACCAAGGACATCACCATGTGACAGGACTGACAACACCAGAATGCTACCAACCCTGAGAGAAAGCATGGCATTGCCAATACCCAGGTTTGGAACTTCTGGCCTCTGAAACCATGAAACCATGAGCCAATAAATTCTGTCATTTAAGGTGATGCACTGTGTGGAATTTTTCATAGCAGCCTGGCAAATCAAGCACTTTTTGGTATCAGAAAGTGGAGTGTTGCTATTGCAAATACCTACAAATGCGGAAGTAGCTTTGGAATTAAATAATGGGTAGATGCTGGAAGAATTTAGTAGTGTTTTAGAAATTAAGAGCATTTATGGTGAGAGCTCAAAAATAAGTGAGAGCTGTGGATAAAGTTCCTTTCATCTTAAAAAATGTATAATTCACAGTAAGGAGCATGTTAGAGAAATACAGGCACTAAATGTACTTCTGGTGAGGCCTTAGGAAGAAATGAAGAATGTGTGTGGGAAACTGGAGAAAGGACAATCCTTGTTATAAAGTGGCAGAGAACTTGGCAAAAATATGTTCTGATATGGGATAGAAGTCAGAACTTGTAAGCACTGAACTTGGATATTTAGCTTGGAGATTTTCAAGCTAAGTGTGGAAGATGTGGCCTGATTCCTTCTTGCTCCCTATAGTAAAATGCAAGAGGAAAGGGCTAACCTGAGAACTGAACTCTTAAGAACAAAGGAGTTAGCTATTGATGATTTGAAATATTCTTATCCTATCCAGACAGCTCTGATAAACCAGAAACAGCTCCATCAGGGACCTCCCTGAGCTCCTGGGGGATGAATTCCCAGAGAATGGCACCTCATGCAAGGGTTTAGTTCAACAGCCTTTGCTAAGGAGATTCTTTTGTGTGATGGTCCAGGCCACCTTGAACCACACACAAAACCAATATGGATTTGTAATTTCGTGTGAGCAGAAGCACTGCCAGCCTGAACTGAAAGGAACAGAGGTCAAGATATCATCATGTGACTGCAGGCCAAGGAATTTGAAGGATTGAAGCAAGGAACACCAGCATGCTACAAACTTTGGGAATAAAAAAATAGTCTTGTTGATACCCTAATTTTAGACTTCTAGCTTTCAAAACTGTAGGACAAAACTCCTGTTGTTAAGCCAACCAGTATGTGGTATTTGTCACTGAAGCCTGGAAAACTAACACCTCCTCTTACCAAAATGTCTTTTTCTTCTTTCACTGCCTGCTTAATTCATATGCAATCATCATACCCTCTGCAAAGTTCTTCGTTCCCCACCCTACCCCATCCTCCTAGGCTGAAGCATCCCATGCTCACCCATCTTATGAAACGTAACACACTGAATTGCCATGGATAATTTTCTTAACTATCTTTCCCCTAGAAAGGATGTTCTTAAGTTTGGAGGCTGTGTTTCTAATCTCATTATCTCCAAAGCCCAATATTGGGCTCAGTATCTGTGTTTGTTTGAAACTAATACGTACCCCAGAAAAACCATGGTTTAATCCTGATCCAATCTTGTGGGGGCAACTATTTCTTTTAATCCTGATTTAACACTGTAGAGCAGAAACTTTTTATTGATTATCTCCATGGAAATATGGCATGCCCAATTGTGGGTATGACCTTTTGATTTGATGGAGATGTGATTCTGCCTATTCAAGATGGGCATTGATTAGTTTACTGGGATCCTTTAAAAGAGGAAACATTTTGGAGAAAGCCCAGAGCCAACAGAGATGTAAATGCTGACACTTGGAGAATAGTTGCTTCAGAGCTGACAGAGACACAGATGTTTAGAGATGCTTGGAGTGCCAACAGAGACAGTAAATGTCTACACATAGGACAAGCCCAGCAGACATCACCATGTGCCTTCCCATGAAATGTTAAGTAAGCCAGTGCCCTGAGTTGTGCCCCAGAAGAGCTAAGTGAAGCCCTAGAGAAGCCAAGTGAGGACGCCCACAGGAAACAGAGGCTGAAAGCAACAGAGCCCAGGACCAAAGGACCAGCAGGTGCCAAGCACATGCATTCCCAGCTAACAGAGACGTTCCAGATGGCATCAGCCTTTCTTGAGTGAAGGTAATCTCTTGTTGATGCCTTAATTTGGACATTTTCATGGCCTTAGAACTGTAAACTGTAACTTATTAACTTCTCTCTTTAAAAGCTGTTCCATTTCTGATATATTGCATTCTGTCAGCTTAACAAACTAATACAGTAACTATTCTCAGTATCTCCAGTGCACCCATGATTGGTGCTCTGCTAATATTAGTTACATTTTGAATGAGTATGTGATGGGGTAACAAATGTCAATGGTTTCCTTTCTAGGAAACATTGCTTTCAACATGGGGCCATCAGTGAATACCTCAAGAATGTAAGAATTAAGGGGTGCATGGGTAGTTCAGGGTAAGCATTCTCATCTGCCATGCGGGAGACCCAGGTTTGATCCCTGGTCTATGCACTCCAAAAAAAAAAAGGTACTGCAATGATGGGATATTCACATGGAAAAGAATGTAATGTGACCCCCACCACACAGCATAGAGAAAAAAAGGATTCTAAGAATTAGAAAATAATACACTCATTCATTTGTTGGTGGGACAGTAACATGGTGCAGCTGCCATGGAAAACATTTTGACAGGTCTCCAGAAAGTTAAGTTTAGAATTACCATGTGACCTGGCAATCTCTCTCCTAAGTATATACCCAAAAGAATTGAAAATAGGGACTCCAACAGATATTTTCACATCGACATTCATAGTAGCATTATTGACAATTGTCAAAAGATGGAAGCCACACAGGTGTCCATCAACTGATGCATGGATAAATAAAATGTGGCATATACATACAATGGAGTATTATTCAGTCATTAAAAGGAACAAAGTTTTTCGGTTTTGTTTTGTTTTGTTTTTTTGCATGGTCAGGCATCGGGAAAAAAGGAACAAAGTTTTGATGCATGTGTTAAGAGAAATAAGCCAGGCACAAAAGGACAAATATTGTATGATCTTACTGATATGAAGCAATTAGAATAAGTGAACTCATAGAGTTAAAGAGTCATAATCTAGAGCATAGGTTACCAGGGGCCATGTTAGAGGTAGGGGATGGGGAGTTAATGTTTGAGATATACAGAGTTTCTCTTTGGGTTGACTTTAAAGTCTGGTAATGGGCAGTGGTGATAGTAGCATGACATTGTGCATGTAATTAACAACACTGAATATTATATGTGAATTGTGGTTAAAAGGGGAAATTTTAGGCTGTATATATTTCTGGAATAAAATGAAAAACAACCATATAGAAATGTACAACACAAAGAGTGAACTCTATTGTAAATGATGTCCTATGGTTAATGGTATAATTACAGTTAATAGTACAATTACAAAAATATTCTTTCTGAATTGCAATATGGCACATTAGTGCAATATGTTAATAATAGGGAGATATATGACAACTCTGTATTTTATGCATGACTTTTCTGTAAACCTACAACTTCTCCAATAAAAAGAAAAGAGTATCATTTGCCCACTGAGCCTTTTGGTTCTGACAGTGGCACTATGATATACATTTTGAAAAGAATAAAAGTCCCTCGTAATGATAGTAGTTCTTTAAACATCTCTAATGGCCAACAGTGGAGCTATCATGAATTTATCTAAACTAGTCTCAAAACTGTATATTCAGTCTGCATCAACTTTTTAAGGTAACAAAAAATCAGATGTGAAACATTAAATACATAAGAATATTTTATTTAGAGGCACCAAACCATCTTCAAGTTTTAAGGGGGTATGTTTTAGATTTAATATAGGGATTTTTATAAATAAGTTAATCAGTTCATAGTCATCTTATTTCTTTTTCTTTCTTTTCTAAAATTTATTCATAACTCCTTTGCTGAAATCACTCTAACCTAAGGAATTTCTATCATCTCTTTTTTTTTATTAAATCTAAATAATTTTCAGCATTTTGATTATATGAATCCCAAACAAAGACAGTCTTTGCTAGTTAAGAGATCAAGAAAGGCATTTGACTTACATTTATGAGAACATGAATAGTTATAAAATGCAAGATAAAAAAATCCAAAGTTGTAAACATAATGTGAATGTATAGTTATGAAAAGCCACTTGGTGATCTCAGGCTTGTAAATAACTCAGAATGATTTTCTCTTGGTTAGAAGCCAGTTTGCCAAATTCTATGACTATTTTTGGGAAAGTATGTATCTTAAAGACCATGTCAAAAATCTAATCTTTCCCTTCCCACTTCACAGAGGTCTCTTCTTTCCATAGCACCATCCTGTTTCACCAACAAGAGATTTAGAATATATTTTCTAAAATAAGTAGAATTTCCCCCCATGCATATCAAAGAGCATGCTGTTAGTGAGGCTAACAAGGGGTACATTTCCTCAACAGAAAGTGAAAGTTTCCTATGATTTTAATTTGCCTTCATCATCCTTGTGGTTTGACTCCTTTTGATCATATTCATTTGTTTTGTTTTCTGCTTTTCCCATACTGGCTATAGCAAGTTCTCCCTGACATCATTTAAATGTAAATGGTGTTGGAGACACCAAGGATAATCAGCAAGGCTTTCTGCATGACCTATCCTTTACACATCCACCCACAGAAGTAGGCATTTCATGGCAGAAAGCACATTTGTCTGAGAGTCAAAAGTGTCTCTGGCACGTACAGTTCTTCTTACCTTGGGTAAGTCTGGAATCTTTCTAAGTGGCTGCAGCACCAGCATAAAATACAGGTTCTTTTACTTAAGGGATTTGAAGGGATTTTAGTGGTCATGGTAGATGACTCCTCAGCAGTATTCCATCCCTACACGATTAATCTAACAGAGGTTCCAAACTCGGCTGTACATTAGATTTGCCTGGGAAACTAAAAGCACTGGATGCCTTGGCCACACCCCAACCAAGTAAATAAAAATTTCTGGGGGTTAGATCTAGATATTCATAATTTTTAAAATATCCCCATGTGATTCAAATGTGCAACAAAGGCTGGGAATCATTGAACTTGGTAATACCATGACTTCTGGTTTCCAAATGAGTATGTGATCCAATTTTGGCCAAGAAAAGGCAAGGGGAAAGGATGAAGGGAGGCTCTTGAAAAGCGTTCTTTCCCCCTCCAAAATAAACACAAGGGACAAAGGGACTTACTAAAAGTCTGAGGTTTAAAACATCTCACAGAGGCAGAGAGAGTTGCCAAGAGAATCAGAAAAAAGTGGAACCAAAACATGGAAGACACTCCACCTCAAGTTTCCAATTACTTGAGAGTATAAATTTCCTTTTTTGTATAAATCAGTCAGTTTTTCTGTTATTAGCACTGAGAGCATCTTCAGTGATTAGAGATATTTAGCAATGGGCTCCAAATGAAAACACTATAACTCTAGGTCAGTAGTTCCCAAGCCTGGCTGCATGTTAGAATGAGTATCACTTGGAGAGTTTTTGGAAAAATGCTTTGAACCTTACTCCAGACCTATTGAATCAGAATCTCTGGAGATGGAGCTTAAGAATCAATAGTTTTTTTTACAATGCTCACCAGAAGACTTCAATGCAGCCAGTCTGTACATTGGTGTTTGGCAATGACTACTTTTCCAATGAAGAGGGAACAAGGATAGAAAATAAAGTTATAAAATTGGAATAATTTAACATGGAAAGAACTTAATACATCATCTAATATGATTTTATCATAGCCCAGATACCAAGATGAAAGCTCAGAAATTGAAAATATATGTTGAAAGAAAAACATCTGTTTCTTTGACACCAGTAAAAAAACTACATATATATTTTCATATGTGCACATATTTGCATTTGGTCTTCCTGCAACTGAATATACCTTTCATTCTGATCACTTGATTAGAAAATGAGCTGATGGATTGTGTGCCATATTTTTTAAATGTATCAGCTTGGAGACTGCCTGAACTGTGTTCTAATTGATATGTTACTATATTGTTCAGCTAACATGTAGCTGATACCTCATTCCAGAGAGTCTTGTTTCATGCACTGTTAATGCTCAAGAATGTTATGAGTTAATTCCCCAGGAATTCTTTTTTTGCCCTCTTCTTTTCTGAGGTAGAATGTGGTTGGAAACCAGAGACGCTCTGGGGAAAAAATTCCAACAGTATCTCCTATTGATTTGTTTGAACCCCTTGTGTTATCCCTTTAAATTTGACTTGGTATATATTTTTTTCTGCCTTAGGATTCTTTAGCATTCATTTGAAACATCTTAGATCATTAGACACCATATGAAAATTTGTATTGAGGTTGGGATCTCTTATCTCACATTCCAACTCCTATAGAACTTCCCTTTATTTTGTACAGACGAGGAGGAAAATGAGCCCCTTCTTAGCTCAAGCATCTTGAGGAAAATTAATACAATATCTCATTTTGAAAGGAGATGGAAGAATGAGTGTCTTCATCAAGTAGGTAGCATCTATGGGTAAATTGTGAGTGGCTAATATAGGGCATTTCCTGAAAGTTGTTTCTGAGAAACAGAATATAGATCCTGTCCAAATTCACCATAAAATTTGACGTTATCAGGGTGCTAATTGTGGATCTTCAGACAACCCTGCTATTTATGGATTCTCCACCAACACAGAATTTGAAGAATGATTATGTAGGGATTTTGCACTCTTCATACTCAGGTTGCTTTTTGTACAATGCATAGTGGTTGGAAGGTCTGTACACGGAGGATTCATGCTCTCTATGCCTGATGCATAAGCAATATTTGCACATTTATAATATTTAAAATTTCAATCCTATCAAGTTCTCTTCCTCTATTTTAAGATTTTATCTCCTATTTTCCCTCATCTAATCTCAAGGAAATCTGAGATACTAACATTTGATATATGGGTCATAAAATGTGGGAAAAACAGACAAGAAGCCAGGAAGGGAAAATGCTCAAGTGAGTAAACTTCCAAGAGATTTATTAAAACACAATTAGGTATAAGGATATCTTTGTTTTAAAAACAATTTAGCCTCTCTGACAGCAAGGAAGTTATGTCTAAATTAGTGTTTCCCAAAGTTTGCTCTGCAGGACAATAGTTATGCCAGATGTCAAATAAAGTTACATGAAACAATTAAGGTGATCAGATAATATTGGGGAAATTGGATTAAACATAACCTCTCAAAGCCTTTAACACTCTACTATGGAGTGTGAATATCCAAAAGAGAGGCTGTAATATGGAACCTTTTTGAAACATATTTGACCACATGACTGTTTTTTTAATGAAGCATTTTACAGGACTAAACTAGATCTGTGTTAATCTGTGGTATCTCAAAGACCACAATAAGGATGAATCAGCTTTCAGTCTTTAGGTGAAGTGGAGCCCATTTCTGAAGGTGGGAGAGGAGGGTCAGAGGCAAAGGGCTGGGACTACCCAGTGTGACTACCCCTATGATTAAGAAGCATTAGAATGGGCCATCCTACAGCCTTGGCATAATTGTACATCAGGAGCATGGAGCTTCTTTTCTGTGGCCCCTCAAGATTTATTTGTATCCCCCAGTTACAGAAATAGTTATAGACAAATTCTTAACATAACATACATACCTTATTTGACATTCTTATTAAAGCATCTACTTCTATTTAAATACAGACAAAGCACTTAACATCTCCCCACAGGAGATGTAGTTTCCAACTGGTATCCGATGACTGAGCTCATCCATTGATTGAGCTCATTTTGTTACTGCGGCTGATGTCATGAACCCGTGAGCCAAGCTTCCTTTGAAGAGCTGGCTCCTAACCACAGTAACTAGGGGCTGAAAAACAGAATCAAAGCGAGGCACCTCTTTCCGACTCTTGTTTCTCTTTCAGCATTAAAATGATAGCAATCATTTATTGACTCCTGAACCGTGTGAAGTACTTCTGAATGATCTTTTCTCTTTTAAATAATCCTCTGAAGCAGGTATTATTATCTTCATTTCAGAAGCAAGGAAACTGAATCTTAGAGAGTTTAATAAATCACTTGCCAAGATCACACGGTGGTCTTCCAATAACCCTGCACTTCAATAGAAGTTGAAAAAAGAACATAGTGATGGCCTCAGGAGGACAAGAAGGAATGTATTAATTTCATGTATCTAAGAAGTCCAAAGGACGGCTACTCACATCCCAGCACACCACTCCCTCTCTCTCCAGGTTTGATAAAAACCTTTGCAAATCCTCTGTAATTTTCAATTATACCAGTCTCCTATAAAAATGATCAAATCCAATGTGTTTGTATTAAGATAGATAAATGACAAAATATGTAAATGATTTTGTAATGAAAAAAACTTGAATTTGCAAATTGGTAAGCCAACCGTGGAAAAAAAAAACCCAAATATAAAATTAATGCATTAATGGTGTTTATGTTTTATTACCCTGCAATTATATCATACCTATGATTGTTTTTCTTTACATGCTAGACTATAAAATATCGTTGCCTCAACCTGTTTTAAACTTCTGCAGTTGTAGGATTACGACTAGTGATGTTTTGCCAGTTTCTGTGAAAGAAAAGCCAGATGCATGGAACCCACCTTCTTTGATAGTTCAAGTCCTTCATTAATTTGACACCTGGCACTCCCAGCTGAATTCTTCTCCGTGGGATTGCTCTGGTCTGTAGATAATAGTACAGTCTTCCGTCATGAGAAACATATAAAATTTGTATTGTACTGATTTTTATATTTTGCCGTTATAACTATACTAGCTGTCTTCTCCTTGTAAATATCAATCTATTGCAAAGTTGAGAGTGCTTATTTTTAGGGTTGCTTATTCAAATAAAATGTCCCATGTGATATTTTTCCTTGTTATGAAATTCTCCATTCCAAAGATGCTTTTTATCTGTCCTCATTCATTCTGTAAGGTTCCAAATGCTGCCAAAATTTGCATAAATGCATACAAATATAATTAAGTCCAGATTTGCCAAGATGGATTAATTAGTGACTGGGTATTTTTTTCCACAGGAAAAACAATGATAGAATTATCATAAATGGCAAGTTTTCAACATACTTGGGTTTCTAGAAGAACATTTTCTGTTAAGTTTTTAGGAATGAGTCTATTAAAACAAGTGAGGTTGCCTGGGTTTGTGGTGCCTGTACAAGTATGAAATGTCCACCTGAAAAGATCGGGTTCGTATCTGGAAACAAGACATCACTGTTGGGAAATGTATTAATTTAGCCATCTACTCCTATCATCAATTTAAATACTTTTAGTGTAAATAAAATATTTAATAATTTATAAACATATTCTGGTATGAATCCAATATTACTCATTATTTTAAAATAAGGAAATGCCTAACAAACAACCAAGTTTTTATTTAAGCTAATAAGTAGTTATCATTGACCCCAGATTTATAAGAAAATAAAAACAAAATACAAACAGATAAATTTGCTAAAAGATATTCCCAGTTCAAGTTAGCCTCTATTTGTTGTGCTTTCACTTTTACCTTGTGATTCAGTGTTGGCCAGTCAAAGCAGCATTGTGTAATAGCTTCCCAGGACTCTTCCTGGCCCTACAACTCACCAGCTTTCATACCCTCCCCTCACATCCTCCCCTACCTGAGTTCCCGAGGGGCAGCAAGGGCAGTTCTGTGACCATTCCTTCCATTCTGTAATAAAATAATTCTGGAGGAACAGGGATGATAAAAGAAAAACTTTTCATGCAATTTAGGATCTCACAGCTTTATTGAGAACTTCAGGAATCAGTCAGCATCCTGTTCAGAAAGTAGAAGGGAGCTCAATGGAGGGAGTGGAAAAGGCAAAGTTATACCGGGCCAAGGCAGAAGCGAGGGAGGAAATGTTTTGATTGGCTGACATTAAGTTACCATTTTACAAAGGGGAGTCTTACAAAATAGGGAGAAGGTATATGTTGATTACTAAGGTATGCTAGTCCATTCTGATAACCTATCTTTACTGGACTGAAACTAGTTTTATTGCCAGGTGTTGCTTATCAGCAAGCCTGTAGGGAGCGTTCCATTTTCTTGGAAAATCTCTGCAGGCCAATTGTTTGTGTCTTCTGGAAAAGCCCTTCTTGAAAAGGGGGTGGGGGACCTCTCCTAGCAAAACGCAATGCAGGCAGCCATTTTATTTTATTTAAGAGGGGCCATTGCTAAATATGACGGCAAATGCTACTTTCTATGTTATTTTTACCTCCATTAGGGTTCACTGTTTGTAAAGTGTGGTTCCCTTGATTTTTTTTTTTAATTTTATTGTTACCATGTGTGCAATCTAACATTTCCCCCCTTTAGTCACATATTTAATCAAATATTGTTTTATTATAGTTTATCTCAAAGCAAAGTCATGGACTATTTGCACATGAGTTCACCTCTGATGTGTGTTTAAAATACAGTCCCTGGGCCTCATCCCAGACCTACGTGAATTCTGGGGAAACTCTGGAATCTGCAATCTTAATAAGTTCCCCAGGTGTGTCTTATATACATTGAAGTTCAAGAAATGCTGGTTCAGATAGCCAGGATGACATCACTGCAGGCATGGCCAAATATATAGATATACGGGAGACTTCCGTGAAGACAGTAAAACTCTCCTCTAGAGAAATTCCATTAAAATATTTATAAAACCATCAAAAAGTGAAAATATCCTCAGCCAGAGCAGCAAATGACAAGAAATAAGCTTGTACTAGATTATGTGATATGGCATTTTCACAAGTTATTCAACCTTAAAAAAAAAAAGAAATCCATTGTTTTCTATCTCTAAATTTGGATTATGATCCCCACCTCATGCAGGGTTGTGAAGATTACACAGTAAGACACATAAGGATGCTTTAGCACAAAGCCCACTCCAAGGGCAGCACTTAAAAACTGTCCTCAATTGCCACTCTTTACACTAAGCGTTTCATCAGTCTTCCCCTCCCTCAGGCTAGGCATGAAAATCAGCCATTTGTCGACTACACCACTGAGGCCTGAGCTCCTTTCTTATCAATCAGAATGATTTGGTATTATTCTGGGACCTGAAACCCAACATCTTTAGGACACTAGTTTCACAGGTGTCTCAGCTAGACTTTTGCCCTTATTCCTAGTGTTTACCCAAATCCGCCTTGCCTCCCACCTGTTTCTTATATCCACCCAGACCTCCAAGAAGTGCAGTTCAGGCACTTTTCAGAAGCCATCTACCATTGAGACCTAGAATGCCCTGTTGATGCCTCATGATTCTTTGCGTGCCAACGCCTGCGGGTCTGAGGCTCATCCACTCCTCAACCCTGTGAGTTCCGCTTTGCCCGCTGTCTCCTTTTGGGTCCGCTTACTTCCCAGGCACTTCCCTGCTAGCCTCAAGTATTTGCCTGTCCATTCCCCAAGGCATAGATTGGAACTTACACCACTTTCTACAGTCCTGTATACAAACTGTATAAGGTTAAAACAAACAACCTCGCCCACCCTTTGGCCCCATCTCCAAGCTTGCAACGCTGTTTATATACTACTTTGCCTCCAGCTTCGATTCAGGTTCCCCTCATATTCATTTATATCACAAACTAATCAACTGAAAAATTAATAACATAAAAACAATGCCAGCACAGAATATGACAAAATTTAAGCCTTACAAGTAAACGAAGAAATCTACAAGCATCTAAGCAAGGGAAAGAAAAAATAAAACCTACCATTGTTTACCATCAAAAAGTTAAAATCTGATTATTTTCAGACTTCTCTTGGGTAAACATCAATGCTAAAAGACCACAGATTAACATCTACATTTCTCTAAAGGAAAAATAAAAGTGTGACTCAGGAATTCTATACCAAACCAAGTTGGGACATTATCAGATTTCCTAACCTGATATACAAGTGAGCTAGTCTAAATGTACAAATTTTAAAAATGTTTTTGCATGAGGAAGAACAAAGGAATGTCATTACTGCAGGGTGCTGAAAATAGATGGTAATTAATACTTTAAAATTTCAATTTATGTGTGAGACTAAAGCAAAAAATGTTTATTTGTTACAAAATTTATATTTTGACTAGTGCATTTCCTAATATAACTTATGTAGACAGCTTAATTGAACACCATAAGTACATGGAGCCTTGAATAGGACATGAGATTTGTGGGTTTGTCCAGAGTGATGCCCCGATAAATCCCAGAGTGATTTGAACAGTGAATAAAAAAGTATTTGCAAAGTCCCCTTCGGGGAATGGTGAGAACGGGAAAATTCAACTTCCCCAAGTTGAATTCTTGATATTCTCACAAACAGTGGGGACAACCAAAGGTATAGGCTGAGCCCCCAGTCTTGGGGTTTGTTCATGTGAAACTTAACCCCACAGGGGATAGGTCAAGCCTACTTAAAACTAGGCCTAAGAGTCATCCCCAAGAGAATCTCTTTTGTTGCTCAGATGTGGCCTCTCTCTCCAGCCAGCACAACAAGCAAACTCAACACCCTCCCCCTGTCTAAATGGGACATGATCCCAGGGGTGTGGAACTTCCTGGCAACATGGGACAGAAATCCTAGAATGAGCTGAGACTCAGCAACAAGGGATTGAGAAAACCTTCTCAACCAAAAGGGGGAAGAGTGAAATGAGACAAAGTGTCAATGGCTGAGAGATTCCAAACAGAGTCAAGAGGTTATCCTGGAGGTTATTCTTACACATTAAGTAGATATCACCTTGTTAACCAAGATGTAATGGAGAGGCTGGAGAGAACTGTCTGAAACTGTGGAGCTGTGTTCCAGTAGCCATGTTTCTTGAAGATGATTATATAATGATGTAGCCTTCATGATGTGACTGTGTGATTGTGAAGGCCTTGTGTCTGATGCTCCTTTTATCTACCTTATCAATAGATGAGTAGAACATATGGAATAAAAATAAGTAATGGGGGAACAGATGTTAAAATAAATTTAGTTTGAAATGCTGATGATCAATAAAAGTGAGGAGTGGGGAATATGGTATATATAAATTTTTTTTCCATTTTCGTTTTATTTCTTTTCCTGAATAGATGCAAATGTTCCAAGAAATGACCATGATGATGAATATGCAACTATGTGATGATATGAATTACTGATTATATATGTAGAAGGGAATGATCACAATAGGAATGTTTGCATTTGTTAGGTGTTTTTTGGTATTTAAAAAAATAAAATAAAATAATTTTTTTAAAAAGTGAGCTAGTCTACTCAGTTGGCTTTTCTATTAAAAATTACACATAAAGGTTAATTTTGAATATTGGATTATCTTTTCTTATTGATTTTTAGTATATTTCAGGAATATGTTCCCATGGGAGGGAGAGGGAAAGAAAACAATCACTTGAAAAGAAGTTTCTATTTTTAAAGTCTTATATCTTTTTATTTTCCACACCTATACTTCACAAAAAGGTGCAAAGTATGCCACCTAGTCATATTTTTAATAAATATTCAACTGATAACTCAGTTAAATGCTGTTTCTTAGAGAATTCTCATTGACTCCATGGAAGCTGAGTATAGAAAGACAATATACAGAAATAAACAGAAACGCATTCATTGCCAATGTTCTTCATTGGAATTTTCCGTCTGGAATAGTCAACTAAGAAATATTCTTGGATAGACTTCAGAATGCTCTGGTTTATTAACTCTGGGGGTAAAGCTTCTATTGTATATACAGTTAGAGAACTTCTAATCACCGCCTCGTTTCCAGTTTAATGTAGGTAATAACTCATACTGAATATGATGTTGAAAATATTTTTTCCATCTCTCTTTAGCTCATGTATTCATTGAATCAATACATACTGTGTCAGGACCCAGGCTAGTTATGAAGAAAATAAACACAGATGAGACCCAATCCCAATCCTCAAAGAAGATGGTACTAATAGAGCTAGGAAAGTAAAATCTGGAAACTGCTTCTTTAGCTTATATAATGTTTTGTTTTGCACTAGCTATTGGAAAATAGAAGGTAGTAGTTATAGAAAATGTACCTTCTGTTTGTATGAAGAAATGGTATATGAATCTGACATCCTCAGTTTTTAAATACAAACTAATCCAGAATGTTTACTACATACCAGATCCTATGCTAAGTATTTTACAAATTTTATTTCATATAATCCTCACAGTAACTCCATTTTATATAGGAGGAAGAGAGCATTATTCTCATTTAACAAATCAATAAACTGAGCTTAGAGAAGTTATTAGCCGGAAGTCATATCCATAGTGGATTGCAGAGAGGGATTCAAACCCAGTCTCCATGACTTTGGAGTTGGGCTTTTGACTTCTCTGCTATGTCACCTCCAGACCGAATGGGAAAGACAATTGTGCCCCATAGCATGTGCACAAAGTAATACCAATTTGTTTGTCTACCTTCTCCTCGTGGAACTCTTTTGCCACCCAGAAGGACCTCAATCAATATTGGTTCCAATGACTGGAGTCTGAAATTAATCAGCGATCCATTGTCATTTGAACAGATGCAGAGGGCAAGAAAAAGGTGGGGATTTATAGTCCTTTACATATGGTACTAAAAGTATGTGTTTAGTTATGGGCTTCTCCTGTTAGGTTATGACTGTTTCTAAGGCACGATCATTTTTACCTCTGTGTCAGTGGAACCTAGCACTCTATCTGACAAAGGATGGCTTTTCAATATCTAATTTTGGAATGAACCATATAATAAGAATGACTGATATGCTAGACCTGCCCATATACATTTGTGAAGCCTCAGGCAAAAATACAAATGGGCAGTCCCAGCCTACCTCATTTCTCTTCCCATCCACTGCTATGAACTATACCATAAGGGCCTTGAAACTTGGATTTGGATACTCCAGTCCATATATCCAAGGTCTGTCCACCCCCCTCCCATGCAAGTAGATCCCGTTTGCCACTCCCTTGGCCTGGGGTGTGTCCATTAGAAGTTCAGTGTATCCTCAGGAGGATGGACCAGGGAAGATGCCTGTGCAGCTCTGGAAGACGGCCAGGTCCATATGGGACAGAGAACTCTGGGTACCTGGGGATCAGATCATGGTCTAGAAGAGGGAGGCATGGGGTGTGTGTGGACCCAGCTTTCTTTGGTATCTGTAACTATTAGCCTTGTGAGAAAGGACACAACCACAGGAAGGCTAGAGCAGAGCCTTTCAAAATGCAAAATCTAAAAGTGGTACTGGATCCTACTATGACCTACTTTATTGAATGAAATTTAAACTCAGACACTTCATCTGGGTTCAAGAAACTAGCAAAAAAAAAGATCTGGAACTTGAACCAATGATTTATAATGTCAAATCCAAAACAATTTCCACTGTACCAATTGTCTCATAGGGAAAAATAGACAAATCCTCCAGATATTTAAAAAC
The DNA here is from genome assembly GCA_004026745.1 of Myrmecophaga tridactyla. Taxonomy (NCBI): domain Eukaryota; kingdom Metazoa; phylum Chordata; class Mammalia; order Pilosa; family Myrmecophagidae; genus Myrmecophaga; species Myrmecophaga tridactyla. Next base: position 39,476 of record PVIY010017768.1, read on the forward strand.
AGTAAATTCCCCCTTAGCTTTTCTCTGCAGGTAAGGATGGATTCTCTCTCTGGACCTCATTAAAAGATTCACACCAACTTCATAACCTCTGAACCTCTGACCTCCAAAGCAGAGAATGAGGCTGATAAAATGATAGCAAATTTGTAAGAGCTTCTGTCTTCTCTGGAACAGAACTGTCAAAAGTGATACTTGTCGTGGTGAAAAAAATTGAAGTTTTATAAGAGCTGTAATCAGAGACTTCTCCTTATCATAATAGATCACACATCCAAGTTGGTTTTGGGTCTGGCTCTGGGTTGTGGGAATTGAGCATTTTCTTTCTTAACAATTGCAAAGACCAAACAAAGAGTTCTTGCTGTTTATATCTCTGGGTTCAAATTAATTTTTATTTAAAGATTAATTTCATTTAGGTAGGTACTTTTATGTTAAACATGGAGAATATTTCAAAATATGGGGAAGCACTAATACTAGTTATTCATGTTTCAGGTTAATTCTGTTTGTGACTGAAACCTCTAAATTGATGAGGAAGATGGAGCATCTTATGGGTACTGCAACCCAGACTCTAGGCAAAAATTTGACACAATGTAACCAAAAAAAGCAATTATGAATTCACCTTTTGATTAATGAGAAAATATCTGAAAACAGCAAAACTGAAATCTATCCAATGTCTTTTTTTTCCATGTACTCATCACTAATATTTTATTATGCTTGTTCTCCTTCTAACCTGTGATTATCTTTTTTTATAAACTTTTTTATTAATTAAAAAACTTAACAAAAGAACATTAAAATATCATTCCATTCTACATATACAATCAGTAATTCTTAATATTATCACATAGTTGCATATTCATCTTTTTTAATGTGAAAGGCCCATAGGCACATGGAATTGTCTACTGAAAATAACTCAAACTTAATAAAGGCTTGTTTGTGAATGAAATTGTTTTCAATTTTAAATCTTTTAAGCAGAAGCTCTATTATTTTCCTTCTACCCTGATTGCAGTCATTTTAAGTAAGTTTGCTTATTAATACTTGACAGTGATTTTTCCCTGGTTACCCAAAATGCAATGTATTGGGAAATTAAATAGGATTCCCTTTTATTACCTTCCTACATCTTCCTAGAAGTGGCATTTCTCATGCAGTTTCATATTCCCACACACGTATTTATGATGTTTTGAGGAGTCTTAACCATTTTCTCTGACGTCTGCCTTGAGCATGCAAACGAGTATGAGATGCTAAAAGAATAAACAGAATGTGCTAGGTCCACATTTGGGAAATACGGATCTAGCTTGGTGAGCCTAATATACATGTGGTATGTGGCTACCACCAGGCAGTAAGTAAGTCATAAATCTCCAGGTCTATGTGTGGGCTGGTGCAGGACCTGGGCAGGTTCTAAGTTTCCTCCAAATATTCCTACCTGTACCATAAATCCCAGCAAGGTGAACTACCTGCCTTGGCTGTTTCTTATTCAGTTTTCTGACCCAAAGCTTTCAAAGTGAGTGCTGCTCATTCAGGCTTTCCTGCCATCTAGTCCCTCTGCCCTTTCGAAAGCACATATCCCACCAGCTGAAGCAATTCATTTTTCCCTTAAGGAACCAAATCTAGACACTAGACCTTCTTTCCTGCCTGTAATGCAATCTGGCAGAAAGGTCACCAATGCCACTGGGTCAGGAAAAAGAAGAGAGAAGTGAAAGAAATGGCATTTGTTTCTTGGCCAGCCCTGGTGCTTCTCTGAGAGGTAGGTCCTGGCAGCCACACAGTGGACTCCCTGTGCCCAGACACTCGTGCTTGCTCGGGGGCTGCCAGCTGGCTCCGAAGTGGTTCTTCCCAGTCAAGGGCTTGCTCGCTTATTGATTTAGGACTTGAGGCTGCAACACTTTGCTGGTGGTTTGCTGTCGCCCCAGAGTTCTTTCCCCTAACACAGCACTCAGGTTAAAATACAGCAGCACTTCTCAAACTTTAATGGGCATTGCAGTACTTGGAGGGCTCCTTAAAACACAGATTCCTGGACCCCAGCCCCACGATATTCTGATTTAGTAGGGCCAGAGTGGAGCCTGGGAATTTTCACTTCTAACAAGCTTCCAGGTGATATTGTTGCTGTCAGTCCCCAGACACGCAATGGAGCAGAGCCTGCAGGCGCTCAAGGTGCGATCAAGTGTCTACAGATTAGGAAAACAAGAAGGGACTCTAAAAGAAGGTATCTTTGTGCCTCCAGGATGAGCTGAAAACTGAACAAAAAATGGCCAGGACAGGAGATGTATAGGAGCTCTGTGGTTCTTTAGACACATAAAATCTGTTCTATGATTTGTTTTCAAACTGTAGTTGAGGACATTGTTCATTCCAACAATTGAATAGCTGAGTAAAAACTTTGGATTATATGGGCATGTGCATTTGTCAAAATTCATCACACTGAACACTTAAGATCTGTGCAAATTTATGTTATGTAATTAGAAAAGACAAACTCCTATATGATATAGAACATTTCCATCACCCCAGAAAGTTCCTTCATGTCCCTTCCAGGTTAATCTCCCTTCTCTCCACCAGGAAACCACTATTCTGATATATTTCACCAAAAAAATTTTTTTCTTGTTCTAGAACTTCATATAAAGGGAAACAGAGAATACATACTCTCTTGTGTCTCCTAACTTCTTTAGCTCAGCATAATGTTTGTGAGATTTATTACTGCATGTATCAGTAGTTTGTTTCTCTTATACTGGGTAGTATTCTATGGTATGAATAAACTACAAATTCGCTTATTGATTCTTCTCTTAATGAATAATTTGGTTGACTCTGACTTTTGGCTATTTTGACTAAAGCTGCTATGAACATTCTTATATAAGTATTTTGGTAAATCAGGTGGTAGGTATGTTTAATGTTTCCTAAAGTGGTTGTATCATTTCACACACCCATCAGCAATATATGAGAGCTTCTAATCCTCCCCATCATTTTATGGTGTCAAATTTTTTAATTTCAGTAGGTATATAATGGTATCAGTATCTCTGTGTGGTTTGATTTGCAATTTCTTGATGACTAATGATGTTGAGTGCTTTTCATATGCTTCATGGACATTCATATACCTTCCTTTTTTGTTCAAGTTTTTGGTCCACTTTTAAAAATTTGGGGCTGTTTGCTTTTTTTAATATTGAGTAGTATGGATCCTTTATTCTGGTTTTAAGTTTTTTATTAGATAAATATAATGTGGGTATTTCTCATGGTTTGTACCTTTTCGTGATCTAAAAGGAGTTTTCTCAAGAGCAATTTTTTTGTTTTTGTTTTTTTTAATAAAATATCTTTAAGCATATATATATTTTCTGGTTAGTATTTTCTTTGTCCTGCCTAAGAAATCTTTGCCTACTTCCAGATCACATCCCATGTTTTCTTTTCCTATAAGCCTAATATTTTTAGTTTGCTTGATTCATCTCAAATTAACTTTTGTGTATGGTGCAAGCATGTAGCTTCATAGTGATTTTCTTTTCGTCTCAGCTGCCAAGTATATCTAAGTCTCATTTTAGAGTTAATCTGGCAATTATATTAATTCTTATGGTTATCACATTTGCAATCTTCTCCTTATCCTTGTTGATTATCTTATCTTTTCATTTTTTCTTCTTATTGTATATGACCTCTGTTGAAAACAAATATTTATTAAATGCAATAATTAAAAATAAGTAGTGGGCAGGCCACGGCGGCTCAGCGGTAGAGCTCTCGCTTGCCATGCTGGAGACCCAGGTTCGATTCCTGGTGCTGCCCATGAGAAGAAACCCTAAAGCTAGCTACTTCCATTTTTATTCTGTTGTCAACTATAGAGAGCAGTTGGGACCTTGGGCAAAGGCACTCAAGGTGATCTTTGGAAAATATCCATCCAACTGAATAATAAATCCTGGACTTAGTGAGATTCAGCTGAATGCCGCCTGGAATTAGTCTGGGCTCAGATGCACTTTAGATCCTGATCTGACTGAAGAAGTTGTCTGATTCCACTGTCTGGCTTTGGTCCACTGCCTGGAGGGCCACCTCACCGTGCCACTAGCGGGGCCTCTGTTTTGTTTGGTCAGGAAGAAAGACAGAAAATTAGAAGGATGTGGTTTGTTTCCCCATGCCTTAACTCGAGGCTCATATGCCTATAGTTAGGGTGTGGTATGAGGAAGAATGAGAATGTGAGTCAGATGCCCTGACAATTTGTTTCCCCCTCAAAAGAGAGAGGTATGTGCTAACCCAATTCTTTCCTCTAGCCCTGCCTTACTAACAAATATCAAACTCTATCATACAGAGCCCTGTATTTACGTTTTCTTGCATTTATAACAACTGTATAGATTTCAGCAGAGTTGAGACAGGCAATTTGTTGTACCAAGTACTCAGTTTAATAGCTTTATTTCCCAGACAGTCTATTTCTCTTCCAAAGAAAACACAGTGGAATGCAACTGAGTGTAAGTGATATTGTAAGAAAGATAATCTTAAGTTTTTTCTAATTTATAAGAAATAAAAATAAGACTTTTGAAAACAGCATTTTATTATTAATGTATTTCTTATCACACACTTCACAGCTTATAGTGGCATACCTGTATATAGGAATTCATCTCTGAGTTATTCACTTTACTTGTTGATCACTGTTGTCCCCATGTGTTCTAGTCTGCTAGCTGCCAGAATGCAATATATCAGAAACAGAATGGCTTTTTTAAAAGGGGGAATTTAATCAGATGCTAGTTTACAGTTCCAAGGCTGAAAAAATGTCCCAATTAAAACAAGTCTATAGAAATGTCCAATCTAAGGCATCCAGGGAAAGATACCTTGGCTCAAGAAGGCCAGTGAAGTTCAGGGTTTTTCTCTCAAGTGAGAAGGCACATGGTGAACACGATCAGGGTTCCTCTCTCAGCTGGAAGAGCACATGGCGAACATGGTGTGATCTGCTAGCTTCTTCTCCTGGCTTCCTGTTTCATGAAGCTCCCCAGGAGGCATTTTCCTTCTTCATCTCCAAAGGTCGCTGGCTGGTAGACTGTGCTTCTCGTGGCTATATTGTTCTGCTCTGCTCTCTCTGAATCTCTTTCCTTCTCCAAAATGTTTCCTCTTTTGTAGGACTCCAGAAACTTATTAAGACCCACCTAAGTGGGTGGAGACATGGCGTCCCCTAATGCAGCTTAACAACCACTCTTGATTAAATCACATTTCCAGGGAGATGATCTGATTACAGTTTCAAATGTACAGTATTGAATAGGGATTATTCTGCCTTTATGAAATGGGATTTAGATTAAAACATGGCTTTTCTAGGGGACATACATATTTTATGTGCTGGACAAACCAGCACACCATGGAAATCTCCTTTTGTTGTATTTGTGGACCTTCTGTTCTGCTGCTTGTCCTCTGCCTGCTCATTTCTCTGATCAGTGTTGCTCATATACATTAAACTTAAAAAAAATTGAAGCCCTAGTGAAGGGCCCACTGACACTTAAGAAGCAAATTTGTCACAAGTTCTGGAGAATAAAGAAGCCTCCAGAATGAGGTTCCAGGATGAGGATAGATAGATGATAGATAGATAGATAGATAGATAGATAGATAGATAGATAGATAGATAGATAGATAGATAGATAGATTGATTGATTGATTTAGGTAGAAATAAAATGACTTAGATACTCATAGCCTCTTTTCATACATACTGGGATAATGAGTGGTTGGGGGCAGCTCACATAGCAAACAAATAGGATCACCATGAAATGTTCAGAGAATGCCTAAATAAGAGAAGGCAGTAGGCTCTGAGGGGAGAGGCAGAGAGAGGATGGAGAAGGTTGGGAGCAACACGGGCTAAGCTGAGGGAGATATTTAGAGAAGGATAATGGAGGTGGTGGTGGATATGAGAGTGAGTTTATGAGCAGCTGCCACTTTGGAAAAGATTTTAAGAGTGAAAATAGTTAAGAGGATTTAAAGAATCTCTGCTATATATTAAAAATAAAATCCCCGGACTTTTTTTTTTCTCAGAGTCTGCAGTACAAATTAAATTGATTCCAGTAATTATTTATGCCCAATTATTTCTTCGAGTAAGATACCATGCTGAAACCGTGCCACAAGGCTTTCCTGCTTCTAAAAAGGCTAGAACTCCACTCTCTTATGCAACGAAATAAATATTTATTGCAAACATACTTATTTTATCTCTCTTGTGGTTCTGCCTGCTGAAGGAGAATAAGCACAGCTCTGCTCACAAAGTTTACAACCTGCAAAAGCCACGGGTTTGTGAGGAAAGGCAAACAAACACCAATGATGTTAAATAAGACAGAGTGCTTGGCCACAGAACTATGAGGTGACAAGCAGTGGTCAGTGGGTTAGAAACAGGATCAGTGCCATTCACACTGAGGCAGGTGAAAGCATTAAGGACAGGGAGGTAGTTGCAGTGTCCAATACTGCAGGCAGGCTAAGCGGGATATGAGCTAAGAGTAGAGACCAGCTCCTCTTAGAACAGTTTCAGAAAGCAGTTGAAGCTGAACTCCAACATGTAGTGGTCGAAAGTGAGCTGGTAGTGAGAAATAAAGGCTCCTCTTTTAATACATTAGACAGGAAAATATGAAATAGTAACTTTCGGAGATAAAATATTTGAGGAAAGTCATCGTAGATTAGACAAGACTTAGCAATGTGTCAGGCAAGGAGAAAGAGCTGGGGAGAAGTCAAATCTGAAGAGGCAGGTGTTAGAGAAAAGTCCTAGAAGTGGTTGTGTATAGGAACACAGAGGACACATAGGGAAGAGAAAGGCTTTAATTTGTCAGAAATGGTAGTGGAGGTAGACAGAGGCAAAAGGAAAATATAGAGCCAAAGAGATTTGAGTGGGAAAAGGGGGATGTTTAAGGAGCTCCTGAAGACCTGCAGTTTCTAAGCAAAGTTGGAGCTGAGGAATCTGTTGGGACCATGGGTTCAGGAGCTTTCTCGGGGAGAAAGTTCAACTGAACTGCTCAGCACTAGGAGAAGAATGAATGGCGCACCATACCCTTGAGGAGCAGTAGGGAGAGCCCGGCTGAGGTAAGGGAGCATGAACTTGTAATAAACCAAGTCTCCGTTTCCTGGGATTGAGGGTAGAGAGGGAAAACAATATGAATTTCCCCAGGGCTGGTGACTGATATTGTCGTGGCTACCATGTTGACATGCTGACCAAAAGTGACCATGCTGGATGAGCTGTAAGAGCCCCACAAGACTAGTGTATTAAGAGAACTTTAAAGAGTTCAAGAGAAAAATTATAATGAGGATAAAGAGCAGACCACAGAGAAGGAATTGCACAGATGAAAGAACAGAAGGCTACAATCAGAGAGGGAAATTTAAGAGCCTGAGAACTCTGAGGTGGAGCCATGTCACTGCTGTCGGGGTGGCAATGAACAATGAGACTAGACACTCAGAACAGTCAGCACCATGGATGATGACGTCAGAGGCACTGATGACTAGAAATGAGGTGGCGGAAAGGATTGTGCATTACGTCCTGAAGTAATTGAGGATAAAAATAGGAAAAAGAAATTAGAGAGAGACTTTACATAGAACAATATTGAAAATATGCCCAAAACAGAGGTATAGGAATAATTCAACCTTCTGCTCTTGAACACGCATACCATAATGCAGAAGGCAATGGAGCATGGGCCAAAACATGGCCGTGGTGAGGGTAGGTAGAAAATAGCACAAGCGGTAGCATCAAAGTCAATCTGTTGGTGTAATGGAAGAGGGTTGAATTAATTGTATTTCAGCTCTCTTCAAAATTTAAATATTTACATTGAATTATACTTTAGAAGAGGGGAAGTTACTGAGACAACGGTGGAAAATTTGTCTTGAGTCAGCAGTGGGACACTAAAAATATGACCCCTTTGATGGTTAAGTTCATGTGTCATCTTGACTAGATTATGGTATCCAGATGATTGGTCAAGCAAACACTGGCCTGATTGCTACTGTGAAGGCATTGCATGGATTTAAATCATTATTTAGTTGATGCTATCTATGACTGATTACATCTAAAATCAACAAAGGAGAATGTCTGCTGCAATAAGAAAAGTCCCATCCAATCAGTTGAAGGCCTCAAAGAGAGAACTGATTATTTCAGCAGTCAGAAAGAATTTCTCTCTCTGATTCAGCCAGCCAACTTCCCCTGGGGAATTCATCAAAACTTCATTAGAGTTCCCAGTTTTCTGTCTGACCTTTGGAATTTGGACTTGCAATTCTCCATAATTGCAATTCTGAACAAATATTTATTGAGAACTGACTATGCGCCATGTACTAGATATAGGACAGTGAATGAGCCCATAGGAAAATAGGCTTAGTGCTGCCATCATAAGGCTTATAGTGTAATGTGAAAGTGGGAAAACTATTTCCTTAAGAAAAAGTTGGGAAGATCAGAGTATAGGTGGTTTCAATTGAAGGAATATTTTTTCTGTCAACAAGTACTTATTAAGCACTTACTATATGCCAGGCACAGCATTGAGAAATATGCAGAAATACTTTGATGAGTAGGATACCCACCATCCCTGCTCTATTGATGCGTATAGTCTTTGGTGGAATGGAGTAGAGGAGATGGGGGTGGGGAGCAGACATTGATTAAGTTTTTAATTAGAAATAGTGATAAACGTCAGGAGAGAATAGCACTGAGTACAACAGAAACAACAAAGGGCAATGGTGTTCGGTATGGAATCAGAAAAGGCTTCTATGAAGAAGTCACATTTAAGCTAGCTTTGAAGGGTGAATAAGAGTAGCTAGCAACGAGGGGGTGAGTAAAGTGGTTACGGTTAAGAACATTATGTCTAAGACTTTAAGCAGGAACAGGCACGGTGCGCTGCAGGGACAAAGAAAACCCAGTGTGATTAGATGCTGGAAGAGAAGGGCAAAGCTGCAGAGGCTGCAAGGGTGGTGGACAGGGGCCAGATCATGTGGACCACTGAAGGCCATGATAAGAATTTCGGACTTTATTCTTAAAGCAACGAGAAAGAATTCAAAGATATTAAACAGACAATTGGTATGACCACATTTCATATTTTTCTTTTGGTGCGAGGACTAGATTGGCAGGGTTATGGTACACATTAGGAGACGATTTAGGAGGCTGTCACACTAGTGTGTGTGACGTACGGTGGCGGCTTGTCTAGGATGGCGGCAGCAGAAATGAAGAGACTTGGGCAGATTGGA
>PVIY010017769.1:0-48823 GCA_004026745.1 Myrmecophaga tridactyla
AAAAGCCAGAAACATACAAAATCTCATCAAAGTCAGCTACAAGCATCGTCTGTGCTAAGGCAAAATTCTCCTCTACTGTGGATCTATAAAACACTGAGCAAGTTTTCTGCTGCCAATATACAAAGGAAAAACAGTCATAGGAAACATGTTTCCTGGATAAATCAAAAGGAAAACAGGGGTCACTGAACACAAACAGTTCCAAAAACCAGCAGGGCAAACTTCATTAGATTTCAAAGTCTGAGAGTCATTTCTCCTGGGGCTTTGGAAAGCAGCAGTCCTAACCTTTCTAAAGGCCCACACAGTCACCTGGCTCTCTCCTAACACTGGTGAGGGTTGCAACCTTGATGAACACTGGGGAGTCTGCCTTTTCCCAGGTCCACCCTCTCCAAGATTTGGGACAACACCCAGGTTGTCTTCCATCTCTGAGGTGCATGCATACCCCCCTCAAAACAATGAGGTGGCTGCAAGACCCTCCCCAATCCTCAAGGAATGTGGTCCCTGCTCCACAAGGCCTTTAGCACAAAAATTATTTGAAAGCATCTAGGCAGAAATCCTGGACCTCTGCCTTCTGTGCAAACTGAAGCTCTCCCGGTGCACTGGGTGAATCTGTGCTCCTCACTCGAGGTTCCTTAGTTTCAGATCTTATCTTCCATGGTTCTGTCATTAAAGACATTTTCCTTTAATTTGTTCCTTTTCTGTCCTTCTTTTTCCAGACTGATAGTGATTCTGTTTATACAGACCCCACAACTCTCTTGTTGGATTTCTGTGTAATGTACAGGGCTCATAACCATTAGACAAGAGGACTTTCCACAAAGCCTTCCTGGATAAATTCATCTGCAATTCTCGCTTGTCCTATAATGGCTGACTGCTTCTATGTGTGGTTAAATCCTCAAATGAGGCTCTATTCACTAGGGTCTCACTTTCTGGAAGCCCAGAATTTTCCAGATGATCAATTTTTTGTTTCTCTGTACCCAAGAATTCAGTTTTCAGCTTATCTCTTCCCTGTGGCATTTCACCATAAGCTACAAGGAGAAATCAGGCTGCACTTTCCACATTCAATTTGGAAATATCTTCAGGTAAGTATTTCAGCTTCTGGCTTTTAAAATATACCTTTCATACAACATCAGCGGTCAATTTTGTCAGATTCTTTGCCACTTTAAAACAAAGATTGCCTTGCTTCCAGTGGGCAGTAACACATGCATCATTTCTGTTTAAAGCCTCATCACATTTAGAGTCCACATTTCTACCAACAATCTCTTCAAAGAATTCTAGCACTTCTCTTTCAAGATCCTCACAACTTTTCCAGAATCTTCCCCTTATCCATTTAAAAAGTCATGCCAATATGTTTGGTATTTGAAAATTACAGCACCCCACTCACAGTACCAAAATCTGTATCAGTTTAGTAATGCTGCCAGAATTGGGAAGGTATAAAAATGGCCAAAGTAAGGCATCCAGGGAAAATACCTTGGCTCAAGAGGGCTAATGGTTCTAAAACACCTCTGTCAGCTGGAAAGGCATGTGGCTGGCATCTGCTGGAGTCTTTGTCTTCTTGGTTCAAACAGCTTCCCCAGGGACATTTTCTTTCTTAATCTCCAAACATCTGGTCTCCTGTTGGCTCTGAATCATTTTCCAATATTGTTCCCTCTTAAAAGACTCCAGCAAACAACCCTACCTTGAATGGGTGCAGACATCTCCATGGAAGCCACCTAAGAAAATGGTCCCACCCACAATTGGCTGGGTCACATCTCTGTGGAAACAGTTGAATGAAAAGATCCCACCCCACAATACTGAATTTGGGTTAAAGAACATGTTTTTTCTGGGGGTACAAAACAGTTTCATACAGGCACAGCAATGAACTGCAAATGTAATAAATCCAAGTACACCTATTTTGCCTAGGCGCACACTAATAAGTCTGTCAAATGTCAAAGTGAAGGAGAAAATCCTGAAAGTGGCAAGAGAGAGGCAATCACCACTGTGCTGGTTTGAAAGCATTATATACACTAGAAAAGCCATGTTTTAATTCTAATCAATCTTGTGGAGGCAACTGTTTCTTCTAATTCCTATTCAGTACTAAAGGTTGGAAATTTGATTAAGTTATCTCCATGGAGATGTGACTTACCCAATTGTGGGTATTAGGCTTTAAATAGAGAGAAATGTGACTCCACCCATTCCATGTGTGTCTTGATTACTTTACTGGAATTCTCTAAAAGAGGAAGCATTTTGGAGAAAGCTTGAGAATGGCAAGAGCAGAAGACACATGAGGACTACAGAGTCCACCAGCCAGTGACATTTGGAGGTGAAGGACAATGCCCCTGGGGGACCTTCATGAAGCAAGAAGCCTGGAGAGGAAACTAGCAGACATAACCATGTTCAGTACATGTCTTTCCAGTTGAAAGAGAAACCCTGAATTACATCAGCCTTTTTTAAGTGGTAGTAACCTCTCGTTGGTGCCTTAAATTGGACATTTTTATAGACTTGCTTTAATTAGGACATTTTCTTCACCTTAGAACTGTAAACTAGCAATGTATTAAATTCCCCCTTTTAGAAGCTGTTCCATTTATGGTATATTGCATTTTGGTAGATAGCAAACTAGAACAACCACATACAAAGGAAACCACATAAGACTGAAGTTGGACTACTCAACAGGCACCATGGAGGTGAGAATGCAGTGGTATGAAACATTTAAGATCCTGAAAGAGAAAGACAACCAGCCATAAAATTCTGTATCCAGTCAAACTGTCCTTCAAAAGTAAGGAAAAGATTAAAACTTTCACAGACATACAGAGGCTGAGAATTTGTAAACAAGAGGCTGACACTACAAGAAATGCTAAAAGGAGTTCTGAAAGCTCAAAAAAAAAAAAAAAGACGTGATAGGGAGGTCTGGAGGAAGGAACAAAATTGAAGTGTACCAGCAGAGGTAACTTAAAGGATAAGAAGAGAAAGAAGAAAAAAATATGTAAATTTGACAAATAAATACAAAAAGATAGGATGGTAGATACAAGAAATGCCTTTATAGTAATAACTTTGAAAGTTACTAGAATAAATTCAACAATTAAAAGGTACAGATTGGAGGAATGGATTAAGAAATATTATCCATCTATATAATCTATATACTCTTACAAAAGACTCATCTTAGACCCAAGGATATAAATAGATTGTAAGTGAAACAGTAGGAAAAGATGCTCCATGCAAATATAACCAGAAGAAAGCAGGAGTAGTGACTATGATCAGACTAAATAGATTTAAATGCAAAGACACCTTCAGAGACAAAGAAGGACACTATATATTAATAAAAGAGAAAATTCACCAAAAAGAAATAACAATCATAAATGTTAATGTTTCCAATCAAGGAGTTCCAATCTATACAAGGCAACCATTGGCAAAATTGAAGGAATTGACGTATGTTTAAATAATAATAGTGGAAGACTTCAATACACCACTCTTTTCTATAGATAGAACAACCTGGCAAAAGATCAACAAGGAAAATGAGAACAAACCATTTGAAAAATGAATTAAAAATATATTTATAATTTTACACCAAAACACCAGGGTATACATTCTTTTCTAGTAGTCATAGAATATTCTCCAAGATAAATCCTATGCTGGGTAACAAAATGGATCTTTATAAATTTTAAAAGATTGAAATTATTCACAGCATTTTCTCTGATCACAGGTGAATGAAGTGGGAAATCAATAACCACCCAAAACAAACAGAATATATGCAAACATGTGAAGATTAAATGACACAGTCTTAAAAAAACAGTGGGTCAAATTTAAATTGCTAGAGAAATCAGTAAATATCTGGAGATGAATGAAAATAAGAATACAACATAGCAGAACTTATAGGATGTGGCAAAGTCAGTGCCGAGAGAGAAATTTATTGCCCTAATTGCCTATATTTTAAAAGGAGGAAAAGTAAAAGTCAAGGATTTAAGTGCTCACTTGGAGAAACTAGATAAAGAACAGCAAACTAACCCCAAAGCAAATAGAAGAAGAAAAATAGCAAGGACTAAAGCAGAGTTAAATGAATGGGAGAACAAAAGAAGAACAGAATCAACAAAACCCAAAGTTGGTTCTTTGAGAAAATAAAAAGAATGGTGGAACTCTAGCTAGGCTGAAAAAGCAAAAAAAAAAAAAAAAAAAAAAAAAAAAAAAAAAAAAAAAAAAAAAAAAAAAAAAAAAAAAAAAAAAAAAAAAAAAAAAAAAAAAAAAAAAAAAAAAAAAAAAAAAAAAAAAAAAAAAAAAAAAAAGACGGAGGATTCAGATAAACCAAATCAGAAATGAGAAGGGGGTTGTTACCAAGGACCCTGAATAAATAAATAAAAAATCAAAGGAGGATGCTATGAACAACTACATGCCAGCAAACTAAAAACTTAGATGAAATGGACAAATTCCTAGAAACACATGAACAAGCCACACTGACTTGAGAAGACATAAAAGATCTTAACAAATGAATCACAAGTAAAGAAATTCAATCAGACATCATAAATCTTTCTACAAAGAAAAACTGAGGACCAAATGACTTCATAGGAGTTTATCAAACATTCCAGAAAGACCTAACACCAATTCTGCTCAACCTCTTCCAAAAAATTGAAGAAAAAGTACCACTACTTAATTCATTTTGAGGCTAAAATCATTCTAATACCAAAACTGAGTAAAAATGCTATAAGAAAGGAAAACTACAAGGCCAATCTCCCTAATGGATATAGATGCAAAAATTCTCAACAGAATACCAGCAAATCAAATCCAATGGCACATTAAAAAAATTATACACCCAACAAAGTGGGGTTTATACCAAGAATTCAAGGGTGGTTCAATTCAAGAAAAATCAATGTAATACAGCACTTTAACAAATCAAAAAGGAAAAATCTGATGATCACTTCAATTGTTGCTGAAAAAACATTTGACAAAATTCAGCATCCTTTTCTGATAAAAACAATTCAAAAGGTTGGAATTGAAGGAAATTTCTTGAATATGATAAAGGACATACATGAAAAAACCAATAACCAGCATCTTACTCAATGGTTGGACAAAAGTCTTACCCTAAGATTGGGAATGAGACAAGGATGCCATCTGTCACCATGTGCATTAGTTTACAAGCTGCTGGAATCCAGTATACTAGAAACAGAAGGACTTTTAAAAAGGGAATTTATTAATTCCAAGTTTACAGTTCTAAGGAAGTGAAAGTGTCCAAATTAAGGCACAAAAAGAGGTTATCTTCACTCAAGAAAGGCCCATTGGTCTGGAAAACCTCTGTCAGCTGGGAAGACAAATGGCTGGCATCTGCTGGTCCCTTGCTCCTGGGCTCCATTGCTTTCAGTCTCTGTCCATGTGTGGGTTGCTTACTTTGCTTCTCTGGGGATAGCTTTCATATCTTGGCTTCCCTTGGCTTTCTCCAATTCTGGTTTGCTTACCATCTCATGCGACATTTGCTGGCTCCAAAGATCTCCAAACATCTGTGCCTCTGTTCTCTGAAGTGACTATTCTCCAAGCATCTACATCTGCTCTCCCTGTTGGCTCTGAGGCTTCTGTCATTGCTGATTCTCTCCAAAATATTTCCTCTTTTATAGGATTCCAGAAAACTAATCAAGACATACCTGTAATGGGTGGAGTCACATCTCCAATCTAATCAAAACTTAATACCCATAATTGGATGTGCAACATCTCCATGTAGATAATCTAATCAAAAGTTTCCAACTTACATTATTAAATCAGGATTAAAAGAAAGAGTTGCTCCCACAAGATTCGATCAAGACTAAAATATGGCTTTTCTGGGGTTCACATTATTTTCAAACTGACTCACCACCATTATTCAATATTGTACTAGAAGTTCTAGCTAGAGTAGTCAGGCAGGAAAAAGGAGTAAAAGGTATCCAAATCATAAAGGAAGAAGTAAAACTTGCATTATTTGCAGGTGGCATGCTAGGAAACTCCTGAGAAATCTATGACAAAGCTTCTTGAGCTAATAAATTTAGTGAAGTGGAGTGATATAAGATTGATGTGCAAAATCAGTAGTATTTCTATACACAAGGAATGACCTTACTGATGAAACAATTAAGTAAAATATCGATTCAAAGTAGCAACTAAAAGAATTAAGTGTCTAGGAATAAACTAGGGATGTAAAGGACCCATACACAGAAAACAACATCACATTGGGAAAAGCAATCAAAGAAAATCTAAATAGGTGGAAAGACATTCCTTAATCATGGATAGGAAGGTTAAATGTAGTTAACACTTAAATTCTACCCAAATTGATCCATAAATTTAATGTGATACCAATAGAATTTCCAACAATCTACATGGAAGATTGGGAAAGGTATTTATCAAATTCATTTTGAAGGGAAAAGAAAGACTTTGAATAACTAAAAATATCCTAAAGAAGAACAAAGTGGAAGGATTAACACTTCTGATTTTAAAGCTTATTTTAAAGCCACAGTGATCAAAATAGCATGGGACAGGCACAAAGATAGAAGTATTGACCAACAGAATCGAATTGACAGTGCAGAAGTAGACCACCAAATCTAACAACAAGGCCCACAAATCCACTGAACTGGGACAAAACAGTCTTTTCATTAAATTAGCATGGGCAAACTGGATATCAGTAGCCAAAAGAATGAAAGAGGACCCTTACTTTATACTCTATACAAAAATTAAGTCAATATGAATCAAAGACTTAAATATAAGAGCCAATGATATAAAACTTCTAGAAGAATATTTAGGGAAACAGCTTCAAGATCTACTAGGAGTAGGTAGCTTCCTAAACTTTACACCCAAAGCACAAGTATTAAAAAATAGATAAATGGGAACTCCTTAAAATCAAATACTTTTGTACCTCAAAAACTTTGTCAAAAAGTTGAAGAGGCAGGAAACTCAATGGGAGAAAATATTTGGAAATCACACACCAGATAAAGGTCTGATATCTTGTATACATAAAGAAATCATACAACTCAACAACGAAAGAAAAAAACAACCCAATTTTAAAATTGGCTAAAGATATGAATAGACATTTTTTTTTCTGAAGAGCAAATACAGATGGCAGCAAAGCTCATGAAAAGATGCTCATTTTCATTAAGTAGAAGGGAAATGCAGATCAAGACTACAATGACATAATGCCTCACACCTATAAGAATGGCTGCTATTAAACAAACAAGAAAGTACAAATGTTGGAGAGGATGTGAAAAAATTAGAAGAGGTATGCACTTCTGGTAGGAGTGTATAATGGTACAGCCACTATGGAAGACAATTTGCTGCTTCCTTAGGAAATGAATATCGAATTTCCCTATGACCCAGCAATACCACTACCCCATATATATCCAGAAACGCAGAAATCAGTGACACAAACAGATATTTACACACCAATGTTCATATCAGCCTTATTCACAATTGCCAAAAGATGGAAACAATCAATCTAACCATCTATAGACAAGTGGATAAACAAAATGTTGCATAAACATACCATGGAATGTTATGAAGCAGTAAGATGAAATGACATCCTGAAGCACATGACAAGATGGATAGCCTTAAGGACATAATGCTAAAATAAGCCAGATACAGAAAAAGGATATATAGCATATGATTTTACTTTCATGACCATGGTAAAGGTAAAATCAGAGGCTTATAATACAGAATAAAGGGGACCTAGAGATAAACAGAAGCCTGAGATGGGTGAACAGTTAGCTAATGAAGTTTTACTTAATTGTCAGGAAATAGATAGAAGTGAAGGTGGTTCACAAGTTGGTCTGTAAGTAATATTACCATATTGAAGGTGAACATGATTGAAAGGGGTTTTATAGATTCATGTGTCCCACCAATTAATACTACATATATAAATAAGTTCTTGCATGAACTACTGCAAAGTTATGAATAATATGCAAAATAGAGGAGTTGTAGAGGGAAAAACTACTATTGCATGCTATGGTCTATGTTTAACAGTAACACATTAACAGTACCACAGCAGCAGCAGAGGTAATTAATGGGGAGAGGGACAAGACTTAAGGGGAAGTTTGGATTTTCTATTTGGTGAAGGTGTGTTTATTGGTTTTTTTCCTCTTGGAATAATGAAAATTGTCAAAGAGTCTTGATGATTATACACTTAAGTGAGGATAATATGAGACACGGATTACTGACTTTGGACATTATACATGATGCCCAATGGATGGATGTGGCTGAAGGATACACTAACTGAAAAGTAGAATGGTGAACTGTGTTATAAACATGTGATTGAATATTGTGTGGCTACACAAAGGAATGAAGTCGTGAGGCATACAATGAGATGAATGAACCTGGGGGACAATTTGTGATGCAAAATAAGCCAGAATCAAAAGAGCTAATATTGTGTATCTCTTTTAGATAACACATAACAAAATTGGGGCCTAGATTTTTAGTTCTTATAGCAGTCACATTTAGTTCAGAGTTGTAATTGTTTTTTCTGGATTTTGAGAGGCTGTGCTATATATGTGTTCTAGTTTTCAAGCTTTCACAGTGTGATATTTGAGAAACAGTGACTTTTAAAAAGGAAAACTTATTAAGTTGCAAATTTACATGTTCTAAGGCCATGAAAATGTCCAAATTAAAGCAAGGCTATACAAATGACCAATCTAACACATCCAGGGAAAGATACACAGGTTCAAGAAATCCAGTGATTTTCAGGTTTCTCTCACAGCTCGAAGGGTACATGGTGAACACGGTGGCATCTTTGAGCTTTCTCCCCAGGCTTCCTGTTTCATGAAGCTCCACTGGGGGCATTTTTCTTCTTCATCTCCAAGGGTCTCTGGCTGCAGGGGCTCTAAAAGCTTTTTCCAAAATTGTTCCCTCTTAAAGGGCCCCAGTAAGCAAACCTCACCTTGAATGGGTGGAGACACATACCACAGAAAGCATCTAATCAAAAGTACCCACTCACAGTTGGGTGGGTCATATCCCCATGGATAATCATAAAGCTCCCACCCAGCAATATTGAATGAGGATTAAAGGATATATCTTTTCTGGATTCAAGCAGATTCAAACCAGCATATATCAACCCTTTGGACCCCCATAAATATGTTCTTTCTAAATGCAAAATATATTCATTCCATCACAATATCAGAAAAACTTAAGCCATTTCAGTAACAATAAAAATACAATACAAAGTCAGAAACAGTACAAAATCTCATCAAAGTCAGTTACAGACGTGGTCTGTCCTAAGGCAAAATTCTCCTCTGTCTCTGGACCTATAAAAATCAGAGCAAGTTATTTGCTGCCAACATACAAAGGAGGGCCAATCATAGAACACATATTCCCATTTCTATAGGGAGAAATAGGAAGAAATACAGTGGTCACCAGTTCTAAGCAGTCTCCAAAACCTGCAGAGCAAACTCCATTAGATTTCAAAATCTGAGTCATTTACCTTTGGGGCTTTAGAAAGCAGCAGTCCCACCCTTTTCAAGGGCCTATACAGAAGCCTGCCTCTTTCTAAATGCAACCTTGGGGGACATTGTGAAAACCACCTTTATCTCAGCTCCACCCTCTCTAAGCATCAGGGCTGCGCCTAGGCTCTCTGCCATCTCTGTGGCACATGCTCAACCCCTCCATGTGGTGGCAGCCAGGCTCTACCCAATCCCCAAGGAATATGCTCTATGCTGTCCAAGGCCTGAGGCAGCCCAAGTGCTCCACTGCATAGAGATGGAAGACCCACCCTCTGTCTTCCGGGAAAAATCACCCTCTCCAAGTGCTTGGGAAGGTCTACTCCTCTGGCCTGAGGTTTCTGGACTTCAGACCTCATCTTCCATAGTTCTGCCTCTGAAGATATTTTATCTTCCCTTTTCTGAGTCTTTTAGTCCAGACTGGCAGCAGTTCTGTTTATACAGCTCCCACAATGTTTGTTCACTTTCTATATGGTAGGCAAGGATTATATGCCCATCAGACAAAAGGACTTTTCACAAATCCTAGATAACTCCAGCTCCAATCCTGGCTTTTTCTGAAATGGTTGTCTGGTTTCATGTTTGGTTAAATCCTCATGTGGGGCACTATTCTCTGAGGTCTCCCTTTCTGGAAACCCAAAGTTTTCCAGACCATCAATTTCTGCTTTTTTTATATGCAAGAGTTCAGTTCTCAGTTTATCTCTTTCTTATTGAATTTCACTATAAGTTTCAAGGAGAAACCAGGCCACATTTTTCACACTTAATTTGGAAATCTCTTTTGCTAATTATCCAAGTTTGTGGCTCTTAAATTTTGCCTTCCATCTAAAGCCAGCAGTCAATTTGATAAATTTTCTGCAACTGTAAAACAAGAGTCACCTTCCTTCCTACTTGCAATAACATGTACATCATTTCTGACTAGAGCCTTATCCACATTTTTCTAACAGTCTCTCAAAGCATTCTTGGCCTTCACCATCAAGTGCCTCACAACTCCTCCAAAATATTCCCCTTATCCATTGAAAAAGCCATTCCAACATGTTTGTTATTTGTAAACCACAGCAGCACTCCACTTTTCAGCTACCAAAATCTCTTTTAGCTTGCAAGCTGCCAAAATGTGATATACCAGAAATGGAATGGCTTTTATAAAGGGGAATTTATTAAGTTGCAATTTACATGTTCTAAGGCCATAAAAATGTCCAAATTAAACAAGCTTTAGAAATGTCCTATCTAAGGCATCCAGGTAAAGATACCTTGGCTCAAGATGGCAAATGACATTCAGGGTTGCTCTCTCAACTAGAAAGGCACATGGTGAACATGAAAACATCTACAAGCTTTCTCTCCAGGCTTCTTGTTTCATGAAGCTTGACAGGGGAAATTTTTCTTCATCTCCAAAGATCTTTGGCTGTGTGGTCTCTAAAGTTTTTCCAAAATGGTTCCCTCTTAAAGGGCTCCAATAAGCAAACCACACCTTGAATGGGTTGAGACACATCTCCATGGAAACCATCTAATCAAAAGTTACCTTCCACAATTGGGTGGATCACTTCTTCATGGTTAATTAAAAAGCTCCTGCCCAGCAATAGTGAATGATGATTAAAGGACATGGCTTTTCTGGGGTACAGAACAGATTCAAATTGGCACAATATGCATAACCTGTTTATTTCCTGGAACTTTGGGTACTGTGTGACACATGAGATGCAGAGTAGGTGTTCCACAGCTCTGAAAGTTGGCACTGTCACATACAACAACTGTTAAAGAAACCTAAAAAGAGATCAGGATTAATTTCAAGATGAGAACAAAGCCAGTCATGTTGAAAATAAGGTAAATCAGAATACAGGAGTGAGGAGGACATTTTCTGTGTTTTAGAACTTCTCTGACCCAATAAGTCCAAAGGAAGAGAGATTTGTTTTGTCCAAAACCTAAATTTTCTATAGTATACAATGTAATTTAACCTGTCTGGATAGATTATTGAAACAATCCAAACACATGGGACCCAGGAATGAGGGCTTGCAATTCTGTATAACTTAATGTAACACCCAGATACATCACAGAGTATGTTGAGCAGATAATTAAAAAGTGTTCACAAAGTCATTTGAGAGAGTGAAGAATAATATGCAAACACTAAGCTTTACCATTAGGGAAAGCCCTGATATGCTCTCCAACATTAGGGACTCACAAGTCAATAGTCCAAGCCCTTAATCTTGAGGCTTGCTCTTGTAAAGTTTATTTATGTAGAGGAGAAACAAAACCTACCTGAAGTCACACTTAAAGGTTGTGTCCAGAAAAACTCTTTTGTTGCTTAGATGTGGTCTCCCTCTCTCTCTCTAAGCCTAACTCTGTTAGTAAAACCATTACCCTCCCAACTATTGTGACATGACACCCATGGGTGAATGTCTCCTTGGCAACATGACATATGAATCCCAGGGAGGAGCCTGGCCCTCACACTGTGGTATTGGCAATGCCTGCCTGACCAAATGGGGGGAAAGCATTGTAAGAAAATGATCTATCTATGGCTTATGGTTCAAATAGAGTCAAGAATCTATCCTGGAGGCTACTCTAATACAAGCTTCTGATAGTTATTGCTATATAACTTGGTTTTACAAAGCCCAAACAAACCCATTCCTGCCAACCCAAAAGAATACTTAGGACTCTATCTGAGATTCTACAAAGGTTCCATACCCTATGGTTACTTTTCAGAAATCTACAACCTCCGGATTGGTTCCTAGGCTAGATAAGTCCTGAAACCCAGAGGGGCCAGTCTCTTCAGGACATAGACTCGTTCCATCCCCTTATCTCAAATTATCAGTATCCCTTTCCAACATGAAAAGGTTAGAATGGTCATTGCCCAAATACCCTTAATAACTGGGAGAAAGAACAAAGAAGAAAGAATTATAATAGAGAAGATACAATTTGACAAATGAGTATGATTGCAGAATCATATTGCTATTTCTTTTAGACTCCAGTGTCTTGGAACAGCTAGAAGGAAAAACCTAAAATTGTGGAACTGTAACCCATACCAAATTTTGAAATCTGTTCTATAACTAATTGTTGTGCTGTGCTTTGACATTTACTGGGGTTTTTTTGTATATATGTTATTTCAAATTTAAAAATGTTTAAAAGCACTAAAGCTAGTGAGACTATTTATCTTTTCCAAAGGAAAGAGAAAACTGTTCCCAAAATATTTTGTGATGGAGAGAGAAAGCATGAGGTTGTTACAGTCAAATACAATTATAACATTAGATTACTAACATTCATAAGACTGTTGAATACCCAGAGTCTAGACAAATTCTTACAGATGCAGCTGAGTTCCTCTTACTATGATCTGTAAGCACCTCTTTGTCAGTAAATATTGGGTCAGTTGGAAGGCAATGCTTTGACATAAAGACAACTAGAAAAATGAATGTCGTGTTTATACTTTATAATGTGTCTTTAAAAAATGCCCAGATTTTCATGAAAGAAGCAAAAGAGAATGATGCTGTAGCTATTTATTTGTGTGACTGAATCTCAAGCTGCAAAGGACCCAGTGGGGCCTGGTCTGGCAGACCTGGGGTACAAATTGCCTACGTAATTTTGGTATTTATTTTTCTTCAAATCAGATTTGTGGAGGGCTTCACCTTTCTCTCTGTACTCCAGAGATTTAAGAAAGTGAGATGTACTTTTATTAGTTGATTCTGAGGGGCTATTTTACTAGGGGATGTCTCACATCACCATGTTGATGATGTCACTTCCAATAGACTTTTATGGAAAATATTTGGGTGCAAAATTTCTCTGACAAGCCAGTTCTTCAAAATTCTAAACCACAGTTTCCTGGGGTGCAAATACAGTTTTCTAATTCCTTTGTGACAAGATATATTTGACAGATGGGTTAATTCCACATGATATTTTATTTGAGCATTTTACTAATTTTCCCCTTACTGATAGTACCCAGATTAGAGAACCATGAGTAATTTGGACCACAATCACTATGTTTTAAATACATAATCTATATGATTTATTTCCTGTTCCAAAAATTAGTGGAAAATAAACAAACCAGCTTTGTTTCAGTGACTGTTTAGTTTGAGGAAATGTTTTCAATATAACAATTAAGAATCTTACAAAATGCCTAATCTGTGAGCATCTTCAGTACAGCACCCAAAAGAAACATTAGGTCAGATTATTGCAATGCCAAACACATATGCTGCATTTGTTTCCTTTGATCTCTCTTTATCAGGTGTTTTGTCATGCTTAGAAGTTTCCAAGGAGAAGGTTCTTTGATTTCCTATAAGCATGAAAACCCAGTTTCTCCTTATGTCTGGAACTTTCTCAAGAATGTACATTTTATAAGGCTATGTCTATAGGATGCTGTCAGGTAAAAATGATGGGCTGTTTAGACTACACTAAGATATACACAGGTATGTATTCAACTGGGCTTGCTTAATCAAACAAGTTATAATAAATGATATATGCTAATGAGTTTGACCTAAAAAATAACCTACTGCTTCTTGAAAATTTTAAGCCGTCAGTTGACAATGAGACATGGAATGATCTGCTTGTGCATAGAATAACTGATGCTCAGAAATAATAATTTATCAACACAAAGTATGCTGTGGTTATATGCTGAAGATGTTTTGTACAGAGAAATAGAAGAAGGAAATGCTTATCATGAATATTTGATAGAGAAATATGTTTTATGGTTCAACTTGAAAACATCAGTTCATTTAAATTTGATTCAGGTGTCTCTCTTAAAAATATTTGTATAATTCCTAAAACTGTAAAGATATAAGACTGTCCACTGGGCAAAAGCCAATATCCTTCTCTTGTAAATGATAAAAATAAATTTTGTCTCCACTTTGAGGATGTGAAATAGCTTTGAAATTCATGTGTTAGGTCATTAAGCAGAAATACTTGGCAAAGCTTCTTCAATTTCATAGTTGGTAAACTCTTGCATCACTGGAAGAAACTGTTATGAAATGGAGCTATAGATTGTACACATGTATACAGTGAATTCTAGAGGCAGCCTGATGATTAGGTGTTGTCCCTATAGTGTGCTTTAAGAGGCACATATAGGGGTGTGGTAAGAAACTTTATTCCTTTTGGACCTGAGCATTCTTGCCTTCCTGAGTTTCCTATGAGAATGTCAATGTTTCTGTGCAGGGACTCCCCATAAGATAAGACATTTTGTATATATTAATCCATTCACTCTTTTTTTTAAGAATTAGTGAAGTTTATTAAAAAGATAAGTTTATCAAAAGGAGAGAGTACACCTTAGAGTGATTAATGAAGATGTGCCAAAGGGAGAGACAGGCACTGAGTGGAGTTGGCTATCTTGTTTTATAGGAAAGTTTTGTTGGTAGCAGGTTTCCATAGTAACCTTTGAATACTAGGTGTCTTCTTTGTTCTAGGAGGAGATAGCTAGCAGAATTCATCATTTGTCCTCACATACCTAAAATTGGTCTTTGGGCAAATGGTTAACAATCTTTATGACCCTATGTTTCCTATTATTATACATTTGCTTTGGGCCTAGAATTTTACAAACTTTCATGGTTTGGGGAGATTTCAATGGTTTGGGAAGGTTTGGGGGTTTTAGAGTAAATTTTGTCCCAAGAAGTTTGCAGCTGCAGTTTGCAACTCTGGATTAGTTCCTTTGGAGCTAAATAAGAAACAAGGTACTTACAGTGGTCTCTTAACTCTTTCAGAGCTAAGAAACCAGGGACTTACAGCTGTCCTATATTATCCTGCTTCAATCCCCACTCCCACCCCCCAAAAAGTTAAATCCCTTTAATCTTTTTTAAAACTTTTTTATTGTAAAATATAACATATATACAAAGCAAAGAAAGAAAAAAGCAATAGTTTTCAAAGCACTCTTCAACAAGTAGTTACAGTCAGATCCCAGATGTCATGGGCTTCCATGCTATCAGCTCAGATTTTTCCTTTTAGCTGCTCCAGAACATTGGAGATTTGAAGGAGTAAATACTTTTTTATCATCACAATTGACTTTTTTTTAAAAAATAACATATATTTAAAAAAGCAATAAATTTCAAAGCTGAGCCCCACAATTAATTGTAGAACAGATTTCAGAGTTTGGCATGGGTTATAATGCCACAACTTTAGGTTTCTACTTCTAATGGCTCTAAGATACTGGAGACTAGAAGAGATAACAAATTTACTTATCCAGCAATCATAATCACTTGTTAAATCCTATCTTCTCTGTATAACTTCACAACCACCTTTGATCATTCTATCCCTCTCTTTAGGGGTGTTTGGTCTATTTCCATTCCAAAATTTCACTTTCAAAGGGGCTGTAAATAATATGGGGTAGGGAGATGGAACTATCTGATGTTCTGGAGAGGCTGGGCCCACTAGGTTTCAGGATTTATCTGGTCCGGGAAACCATCTGGAGGTTGTAGTTTCTGGGAAGTTACTCTAGCACATGGAAACTTTGTAGATTCTTATATATTGAGCTACGTGTTCATTAGGATTGGCTGGAATGGTTTTGGTTGGGGTTTGGCAAGTGATGATCGGTAACAATGTCTAACTGAAGCTTGTGTGAGAGGAACCTTCAGTGTAGCATCTCTATTCCATCTGAATTCTTTCTGCCACTGGTACCTTATTAGTTATACTTATTTTCCCCTTTTAGATCAGGATGGAGTTGTTGATCCCATGGTGCCAAGGCCGGACTCATCCCTGGGAATCATCTCCCACATTGCCAGGGAGACTTTCACCCCTGGATGTCATGTCCCATGTAGGGGGAGGGCAATGATTTTACTTGGAATGTTGGTCTTAAAGAGAGTGAGACCACATCTGAGCAAAAAATAGGTCCTCCAGAAGTAACTCTTAGGCATACCTATAGGTACACTTAGCTTCTCTGCTACCTACATAAGCTTCACAACAGTAAGCTCAAGATCAAGGCCTTGGCTTATTGATTTGAGTGTCCCTAAATTTTGGCAGGATATTAGTGGATTCCCTGTTGATAAAGTTTAATAGTTCCATACTTTTTTTCTCCCGTCCATCAAGAAACTTGGCCAATACTTTTTGATTATCTGCTTAATATATTCTAGAATGCATCCCATCATTACATTAAGCTATACAGGATTAAAGACTCTCTTTCTTATCCTGGACTTCCTGTGTTTCAGTTGTTCAAATGAGCTATACAGATAGGTTGAGTTAGATAATATGCTGCAGAAAAATTAGGTTCCAGACCAAGTAAATCTTTCTTCCTCTGGTCTCAAAGAGTATGCGTGGTTCTAGAATATAGACAGTGTCTCATTTACTGCTGCATTCTGAATTACTTTAACCCTGACCTGACTAGTTTTGTTCTTATCACTAAATACCAATCTAAATATATATATAAAACAGCCTTTCAAAATCTATAAATAATAATTACCACTCAAACTAAATATGTCTGCTATAGCATTTTCATTTTGGAAGGGGCTGTCCAATCTAGGCCTCTAATTTCTAAAGAAGACCATGCAATAATTATTCTTTAATTTCTGACTTATTTTGCCTCACCAAATGTCCTACAGGTTCATTCACATCCTTGCCTGCCTCATGAATTTGTTCCTTTTTGTAGCAGCACAATATTTGACCATATGTATCCACCATCTTTCAACAATCTACTCTTCAGTCAGTGCATGTTTCAGCCAATTGCATTCATTAGGGATCATGTATAATGCCCAAAGTCCACAGTCCACCAACACTCTCAATTTTAGATAATTTAATTGTTCCCAAGGGAAAGAAAGCCAATAAACATGCCCTCACCAAATAGGAAAGCTAAACTTTCTCCTAATTCTTGTACCTCACTCCATTATGTACCTCTCTGCTGCTGTGGTAGTGTTGATGTTTTGCTCTTAAATGCAGCATTATATTTCTTAATCCATTCTGCCAATCTGGATCTTTCAATTGGTATCTTTAGTCCATTAACATTCAAAGTTATTATTGAAAATGCATTTCTTGAATCCAACATATTATCATCTGGATTTTATTTGTCATATTATATATGTTATATATTCTTTTCCCTCTTTCTCATTTTATCTTTAATTTACCCTTCCTGGTACTCTTCAGTTTTATGCCCCTCTCTAGACTTCCCTCTCCTATCTTTTTTTTCAACCCACAAGGCTCTTTTTAGTATTTCTTGTAGGGCCAGTTTCTTATTGACAAATAATTTCAGGACTTGTTTGTCTTTGAAAATTTTAATATCTCCCTCAGTTTTGAAGGGTAATTTACCTCAGTACAGAATTCCTGGCTGGAAGTCTTTCTCTTTCAGGATCTTAAATATATCATACCACTCTCTTCTCGCCTCCATGGTGCTAGTTGAGTACTCTGAACTCAGCCTTATGTGATTTCCCTTGTATGTAGTAGATTGTTTTTCTCTTGTGGCTTTCAGAATTTTCTGCTTCTCTTCAATATTTGACAGACTTATTAGTATGTGTCTTGGGGAAGGCTTATTTGGGTTTATTCTATTTGGAGTCTTTGAACTTCTTTGACTTTTATATTTATGTCCTTTATAAGGGTTGGGAAGTTTCCCCTCAATTTATCCTCCACTAGTCTTCCTAGCCCTTTACTCTTCTCTTCTCCTTCTGGAACACTAATGATTCTTATATTTGTGCACTTTGTTTTGTCAATTATTTCCCTGAGATCAATTCAAATTTTTCCATCTTTTTTGTCATTTGCTTTTTGAGTGTTTGAAATAATGTAGTTCCCTTATTCTTTCTTCTGCCTCTTCAAATTTGCTGTTGTATGTTTCTAGTATGTTTTTCATTCTGTCTACAACATCTTTAATTTCTGTGACATCTACTATTTATTCTTTCAAATTCCTCTTTATCTCTTCTAGTGTTTCTTGATCTCCTTTATGTCATTAGCCATTCCATTTATTTTATTTAGTAGAGTTATATGAACATCTTTGATTAGTTGTTCTGAAGTCTGTATCTCCTCTGGTGTTTTCATATGCTCATTAGGCTAGGCTAAATCTGTCTGCATTGTGATATGCTTTGTGATCTTCTATTGTTTTTGCCACATGTAAATATCTTGATTGATTTACTTTGGAAGTTGATTTCCTTCAGTATTCTAAAGGCTTATATCTGTGGGATGGATATGTAGCAGTATGTAGGGCACAGGGTGGGGCACAAGAGTATGATGATGTGTTGCAGAGTATAGGCACAGACTGGGGATGCTATACTGTTAACTGTGAATGTGGGCACCCAGCAGTGGGCATAGATGTGATTGTGTGGGTGCATGGGTCTGTGGGGCATGGCCCTGGTGTGTGTTGGTCTTGCACATTGGCTCCTTTGTATGTATGGCATTGGGTTGGCATTATGCCTGTATGAGCTGCGGTCAGATGTGCCCCAGCTGTGCAGATCAGTGCTTTCCCTGAGCTGAGTAACATGACTGGGGCTCATGTACATGTACAGGTGTAGGAGTGCTGTAAACTAATGTACCTGTGCACAGAGCTCAGGTGGGGTGGGGTGGGGTGGGGCTCTGTGACTGTATGGGCTGGGGGTGAGGGAAGTCTGGATATGGGGGTAAGTGCTTGCATTCTTTATGCACTGGCAACAACCTGCAGCGAGCAGGGCGAAGGTTGAACTTGTGAGTGGTGCAGAAGAGGTGAGCTGGGGTGCACTTGGGTTAGGGATGTGGGTGGGCACATGCACAAGGGGTTGGCAGGGTGGGGGTGCTTGGAGCTCTGGGAGTGTGGGCAGGTGAAGGGTTTCAGGAGCATGTGGTGTGGGGTGATTCTGAGTCAAGGGGCTGTGCTGGTGAGGGTAGTGTGTTCAAGGGACATGGTTTGGCTTACCTGTTAGTCCCTGTCTCCCCGTCAGTGCACTCCTGAGGTTTCTGGGCTTCTGAATTAGACTGTTTGCATCAGTCAGATATTTCTCTGGTTCTGAATCTCAGTTCCTCATCTTTTGCAACCAGGGCCACCCATATAGTGCAGAAGACTCTCCCAGGTCACCTACACTCTGGAATTGCCATCTCAGTCACCCTCCCATCCCTTCTGTAAATGTTCCTTGAAGCAGAGCTGAATTCAATCTATCATATCCCACCATCTTCCTAGAACTTCAAATCCCTTTAGTCTGTTGAGAAATGAGAAAACAATAGCTTTGGGGGGAATGCAAGTATTCTCTGGCTCACTTAGAGCTGCTTTGGCCTCCTGTTCATTTATTTTGTCATATAATTGTACCCTGATCCCACTTGAATGTGGACAGTCATCCTATGTACTGGTGTGCAGTTGAATCATCAGTTTGAATCAGGATACTGCCTTTAGTAATTATCCAGATTGAGCTGTTCCAAACATATCACAGATGGGCAGGCCCTGTTTAGATGTACTCTGACAATACAGATAACATACAGAACAGAGAGGGGATAGTTATAGAGAGTATTAGATTTAGGTAGTTTCTACTTCAGTGAACATGAGTGATTAACAGTAATATTTATCGGGCAGCTAGAGTTATTTAAAGCTAGAACATACCAAATATTTTAGCTAAAACAGAGGCATACTTTTTTTAAAAAAAAAAGACATAAATAGAGTTTCATTAACAGGTAGTGAAAGGCAAACTAGAAAACTCACTAGGAATGAGGCAGGAACAAAGGAGTTTAGGCAAAGGCTTTATTTCAGAAAGAAACAGAGCAGCTGAGCAATATTTCAAGAGAGAGAAATGATTGCCCTGAGGTGGCAGGGTATAGGGTTTTTATGGCTTGGGGTTAGAGAGTTGGGGGCAAAGGTTAGGCAGGTTCTTATTGGCTAGCTTTCAGAAATAAGTGGCTAAGTTAGGAGTTGGCAGCTTTCCATTGGTAAAGTTTAAAATTTAAGTGCTACCTTAGGCATTCAGGGTTGTAACTGCCAGAGGGTGGATATTGAATAAGGGGAGTTTACAGCAGGACTCAGGAGATTGACCAAGAAGACATGTGCTGATGTGGTTGTGGTGGGAAAGGCTCTTTGAAATATTTGTCAGAGGTAGGTCACATCATGTGGGGGAGGAATCCTTCCTTCCAGGACTAACATTTTGGTCTTTTTGGTAATAGTGGGAATGGTGGCAATGGTCTATTTTCTATAATTGCTTCCTGCTGAAATGGGGCATATTTGTCCTAAGGGGAAAGAATTGGGGGATGGCCAGAGGTGCCATGAGACAGAAGAAAAAGTTGCTTCTGCTCCTTCTCATATTGGGAGCCATCATCCATGTATTCTTGAGTTGTTACCAGATGTCTCAGTGTATGAACTGTGAGAGTAGAGGATTTGCTGCCACTGGAAATCTAGGAAGGTGACTTGGAAGAATTCATCTAGCAGGAATATCAGGAGCTGTTGTTTTAAAGACTCTGGGAGGTGAGAAAGTAGAGAGATGATTTCAGTGAGGAGTTGGAGGGGGATCTGGGGATGAAGGTCCATCGCTGGAAGTTTGGTTATTTTGAGTGAGGTCAGTCCTGTGGGTGTACATTGATAGACTGAATTAAGAGCATGATAGAGTTTTATTCTACTTATGTGGTATCAGGCAGTGGGCTTTTCAGCTAGTTTACCAGCTGAAGGTGTTGCTAGGACCATTGTGCAGGGTTCTTCCCAAGTGGGTTGGAGGGGCATTGTGAGTTGCATAATTTTGAGCAGGATGAGGTCTCCAGAGCTTAGTGTAGGTGTGATATTGGTATTGGGGCTTGGGAGGAGAGTGTCTGCATGTTTGTGGAGAAGGGTTCTTAATTGAGAAAGTGTGGGAAAGTAGTCTCCCATGGGGGACTCAGGGGCATGCAGGTTGCCTAAGAGGGAAGGACATTCATACATGAGTTTGAATAGGCTGAGAAGGGAGGGTTGTTAAGGGAGTGCTCTGAGTTGAGGGAGAGCAAAGGGTAAGAGTTTTGTTCAGGGAGTGTGGAGTTCTGTTGCTAGTTTGGTGAGATGTGTTTTTAGTAAATCATTAGCTTTTTCTACTTTTCCTGAAGATTGGGGGTGATGAGAGATGTTTAAATCTGAGGTGATTCATAGAGCTATGGAGATTCCCTGTGTGAGCTGTGAGATAAACATTATCAGAGTGTAGTGAATGTGGGATTCCAAAGTGGGGAGTAATGTCAGAAAGCAGGATAGAGATGTCAGTTGCCTTTTTAAGAGGTTGTGGGAAATGCTTCAATCCACCCAGAAAATGTGTGAACTAAGGTGAAAAAATATTTATATTTTTTAACCAGGAAAATATGGATATATTCTATTGGCCAGTTTTGTCCTGGCAGTTGGCCCTGGGCTTGGTGAAGCTTTCCTCTGATTGGAGATAACACTCATTGTGGTGAGCTGGTAGTGCAAATGTGACACATGGATGTGATGTGATGGAGGAGGGTTGAGAGCATAGGGCAGTGCAGGACAGATTTTAGGAATGCTGTGAGTGGTTTTAGTCTTATGTGAAACAGATAGTGGAAGTGAGTAAGGATGAATTTGCTTTAAGAGTGAGGGAGGGTTATGCAGTTATTAAGTGTGAACCATCCATGAGAAAAGAGGTATTGATTATTTGTATATTTGTGGATTTCATCAGCTGAATAATTAAGAGTGATGTTTGGGAATAAAGGGGTGTTGAAACTCGCAGGGAAGAAAGTAAAGACATGGATATGTCATGTCAGTCAGCTAGGTTCTTTCCTTTGAGATGGGCAATGGGAGTGATTGATGGCCCTTGCAATGGGTTAGAATGATTTTAAAGGGGAGGAACGTGGCTGTAAGAAGTTTTTTAATTTGGGGTTTATTTGTAATGGTTGTGCCATCGGCATTAAGAAATCCTCTTTCAACCCAGATGGTGGTGTGGTGGTATATCATATGATAGGCATATTTCAAATCTGTGTAAATGATTGTGAGGTCATTCTCTGCTAGAGTGAGTGTGCAAGTGAGGACTATGAATTCAGCTTTTTTGGAGATTGTTTTGAAGGGAAGACTTGCTTTTTCAATAATTGTGCTTTGTGTTTGGATGATGGCATATCTGGCTACATGTTTTCCCACACTTGCGTATGCACTTCCATCGATAAACCAGTTTTGTGTGGGGTGGGGTAGAGCATTAAGAGAGATGTTCGAGAAAAGATGTTGGGCAATTTGAATTGTTTCAGTGCAGTCATGTGCAATAGGGTCTGCAAGGGGTAACAGGGTAGCTGAGTTAAGTTTAGTAGATTTCCCTATAACCATATTGGGGCAGGATGTGAGGATGAGGTGGTATTCTTATACTCAGGAGGGAGGGAGAAGATTAGGATTTTAGGAGAAGTTAGGTCATGTAAATTGTGTGGAGTGTGAATAGTGAGTGGGGCTTGGAGTATAAATTTGTGAGCTTCTTGTGTAAGTGGCACTGTGGCCACAAGTTTTCATAGGCATGCAGGACAGCCATTGGTAAGAGGGGATAGTCACTTAAAGATATGCTATGGGTTGAGGGAAAGTGTTGTTGATTTGGGTGAGTAATCCTAGGGCAATGTTATGAGACTCCATGGCATAGAGGACAAAAAGGAGATTAAATTTTGGAAGAGAGAAAGCAGGGGCTGTTGTAAGAGAAGTTTTTACAGCCTGGAAGGGTTTGTGGAGGGGGTAGATGGGTAGAGAGGTTCTGCAAAGTCTCCCTTTGTGGCTCAGTATAGGGGTGAACAAGAAAGTTGGGGATCCAGAGACAGGAAAGTCCACAAGGCCTAAGAAAGAAAGGACTTTTTTTAGTGGTTGGGCAAGACATGATAGTAATGAGGGTTTTGCACTGCATCATGATTGCATGGGTAGTAGGAATTAGTGTAAGGCCTAGGTAAGTAACTTGTCAGAGAATTAGTTGGGCTTTTGACCAAGAAACATGGTATTCTTTTGGTGCTAGGAAATTTAAGAGGTAAGTGGTGTTGTTGATACATTCAGACTCAGATGAGTTATAGATTAAAAGTCATCAACCTATTGTAGGATGGCAGCTACTGGTTTTGAATTGTATGAGACCTTGTGCTAGAGCTTGTGCAAAAAGATAGGCAGAGTTCAGAACCATTGGGGGAGGACTGCCCAGGTATATTGAAAAGAGTGATTAGTGTCAGGGTCTGCCCAGGTGAAGGCAAAAAGTTTTGGGGATTTGGGGTGTAAGGGAAATGTGAAGAAGTCTTTGAGATTTAGGACTGAGAAACAGGTTGTGCAAGCTGGAATTATGGATAAGAGAGTATAGGGGTTGGGGACTACTGGCTGGAGGGGAATTACAGCTTTAATAATGGCACAGAGATGTTGGACTAGTTAGAATGAGCCACTAGATTTCTTTACAAGAAAAATAGAGGTATTGCATGGGAATGGGTTGGTTGGAGTAGGTCCCTTGAGAGGAGCTTAGAAATGATTTTTTTGCTTATTTTTGAATGCTGCATGGTAGGGTCACATTTCATTATTTTTCCATGTGAGTATCCCATTATTGCAGCACCACTTGTTTAATTTTTTGTTTGTTTTGCTTAATTGTTTGCTTTTTGGGATGCGCATGGACTAGGAATCAAACATGGGTCTCCCACATGACAGGCAAGAATTCTACAACTGAACTACCCTTGCAGCTTCACAGAAATGATTGGTTTTAAGCCTCATAGGTGTACAGTGGAAATGGGATATTGAAAAATTGAGGGAGAAGAGGATTCTGTTATAACTATTTTATTGTATAGTATAACATGTATACAAGACAAAGAAATGAAAAAGCAATAGTTTTCAAAGCACTCTTCAACCAGTAGTTACAGGACAGATCCCAGAGTATCCTGGGCTACCATATGATCCTCTCAGATTTTTCCATTTAGCTGCCCCAGAATATAGGAAGCTAGAAGGCTTAAATTATTTTTATCATCAAATTCCACTATTTTTCTTTATTTTTTGTGAAAATAGCATATATACAAAACAGCAATAAACTTCAAAACACAGCACCACAATTAGTTGTAAAACAGATTTCAGAGTTTGATATGGCTTACAGTTCCACAATTTTAGGTTTTTACTTCTAGCTGCTGTAAGATACTGGAGACTAAAAGAGATATCAATTTATTGATGCAGCAATCATTTTCATTTGGTTAATCTTCTCTTCTCTGTTTAACTCCACCATCACCTTTGATCTTTCTATCCCTCTCTTTAGGGGTGTTTGGGCTATGGCCATTCTTACTTTTTCATGTTGGAAGGGTCTGTCACTAATATGAGTTAGGATGATGGAACTATCTGATTTTCTGGAGAGGCTGGGTCCTCTAAGTTTCAGGATTTATCTGATCCTGGGAAACATATGGAGGATTTAGGTTTCTGGAAAGTTACACTAGCGCATGGAACCTTTCTGGAATTTTATATAATGCCCTAGGTGTTCTTTAGGATTGGCTGTAATGGTCATGTTTGGGGTTTGGCAGGTTATGATAGGGAGCAGTGTCTAACAAAAGCTTGTGTAAGAACAACCTCCAGAGTGTGCTCTCAACTCTATTTGAACTCTCTCTGTCGCTGACACTTTATTAGTTACACTTCATTTCCCCACTTTGGTCAGGATGGAATTGTTGATTCCACAGTGCCAGGGCTGGATTCATCCCTGGGAGTCTTCTCCCACATCAACAGGGAGACTTTCTCCCCTAGATGTCATGTCCCAAGTAGGGAGGAGGGTGATGATCTCACTAGCAGAGTTGGACTTAGAGAGAGTGAGGTCACATCTGAGAAACAAAAGAGGTCCTCCAGAAGTAACTCTTAGGCATACCTATAGGTAGGCTAAGCTTTTCCACCACCTACATAAGCTTCACAAGAGTATGCCTCAAGATCAAGGGCATGGCCTATTGATTTGGGTGTCCCTGAAGTTTGACACAGTATCAGAGGATTTTCTGATGGTAAAATTTAATAGTTCCATATTTTTTCTCCCATCCCTCAGAGGACTTTGCCAATATTTTTTTTATTATCTGCCTAATATAGTCAAGATTTGTCCAAGTATTATCTTAGGCTATTCAGGATTAAAGGACTCCTTTCTTATTCTGGGCTCCCAGTGTTTCAATTGTTCAAATGAGCTATACAGATAGGTTGACTTAGATTATGTGCTACAGAAAATTTGGGTTCCAGACCAAATAAATCTTTCTTTCTTTGGTCTCAAAGAGTATGTGTTATTCTAAAATATAGACATTGTCTTCCTTAACTCTGTGTTCTGAATTACTTTAACCCCAACCTGCTCCATTTCATTCTTATCTCTAAATATCAAGTTACATATTCATATATATATATATATATATATATATAAAGCAGCCTCTTGAGATCCAGAAATAATAATTAACACTCTGGACTAAATGTATCTGCTATAAAAGCTTGCTATCTAAGCCTCTATTTTCTAGTAAGCATTTTCTCAAGAAGGCCATACCATTATTGTTCTTCTGTTTCTGACTTATTTCGCCTCACCAAATGCCCACACATTCATTCTAATCATTGCTTGCTTCACAATTTTGTTTATTTGTTTTTTTGTAGCAGAATAACATTTGTTCATAAATATACATCATTGTTTGCCAACCTACTTCTCAGTCAGTGCATCCTACAGCCACCTGGATTCATCAGGGATCATGTATAGTTCCCAAAGCCCACAGTCCATCAACACTCTCAATTTTAGATAATTTACTTGTTCCCAAGAGAAAGATAACCAATACACAACCTGGCAAGGTAGGAAATCTAACCCTCCTCTTAATTTCTGTCCCTTTCCCCATTATTTACCTCTGCTATTGCTGTGTTAATGCTGATATTTTCCTCTTCAGCATAGCCCGTAACATGCAATAGCAGTTTTCCCCCTGAACCCTGGACTTAAACACTCTTTGTACACAAATCATACCTTTGAAGTAGTTCATGCCAGAATCAATTTATATTTCTAGGGTTAATCAGTTGGACACATAGGTCTACACAACCACTTTCAATCTTGTCAATCTTCAATATAGAATTATTACTTATAGGCCCACTAAAGAAGCACTTTCACTTCTAGCTATTCCCTTAAATAGGAGTTCAACCTTAGTAGCTAATCGTTTACCCATCTCTAGCTTCTATATGTCTCTAATTTCACTATATTCTGTATTATAAGCCTCTGATTTTACCTTTACCACAATGATAAAAGTGGAATCCTACAGTTTCTATTATTTTGGCTTATTTCACTCAGCATTATGTCCTCCAGGCTCATCCATCTTGTCATGTGTTTCAGGATATCATTTCATCTTACTGTTGCATAATATCTCATCATATGTATATACCACATTTTGTTGATCCACTCATCTACTGATGGGCATTTGGTTTGTTACCATCTTTTGGCAATTGTGAATAATGCAGTTCTGAACACTAATGTGCAAATGTCTGCTTTTGTCATTGCTTTCAGCTCTTCTGGGTATATATCAAGTAATGTATTGCTGGGTCATAGGGCAACTAGATATTAGCTTTCCTAAGGAACCACCAAACAGTTTCACATACTGGCTGCACCATTATACACTCCAAACAGCAGTGCATAAGTGTCCCAATTTCTTCACATCCTCTCCAACATTTATAGATTCCTGTTTGTTTAACACCAGCCATTCCTATAGGTGTGAGGTGATATCTCATTGTAGATTTGGTCTGCATTTCCCTTAAAGCCAATGAAAATGAATATCTCTTTATGTGTTTTTAAGCCATCTGTATTTGCTTTTTAGAAAAATGCCTATTCATATCTTTAGTCGATTTTATAATTGGGTTATTTTTTCTTTTGCTGTTGAGTTATATGATTTCTTTACGTATACCAGATTTCAAATCTTTATCTGTCAGGTAATTTCCAAATATTTTTTCCCAGTGAGTTGGGTGCCTCTTCAACCTATTTCACAAAGTCTTTTGGGGTAAAGAAGCATTTGATTTTGAGGTGTTCCTGTTTATTTATTTCTTTTTGTTGCTTGTGCTTTTGGTTCAAAGTTTAGGAAGCTACCCCTATTACGAGGTCTTGAAAATGTTTCCCTACATTTTCTTCTAGAAGCTTTATGGTGCTAGTTCTTATATTTAGGTGTTTGATTCATTTTGAGTTAATTTTTGTATATGGTGTAAGATATGGTCC
The DNA here is from genome assembly GCA_004026745.1 of Myrmecophaga tridactyla. Classification (NCBI taxonomy): domain Eukaryota; kingdom Metazoa; phylum Chordata; class Mammalia; order Pilosa; family Myrmecophagidae; genus Myrmecophaga; species Myrmecophaga tridactyla. The sequence goes on from PVIY010017769.1 coordinate 27,350, forward strand.
TCTTTCATTCTTTTGGGTATTGGTATCCAGTTTTTCCATATCCATTTATTGAAAAGTCTATTTTATCCCAGTTCAGAGGATTTGGGGCCCTTGTCAAATATCAGTTGACCATAGATTTGGTTGTCTATTTCTGCACTGTTGATTTGATTCCATTGGTCAATGCTTCTATCTTTGTGCCAGTACCATGCTGTTTTGACCACTGTGGCTTTATTATAAGTTTTAAAGTCAGGAAGTGTTAATCCTCCCATTTCTTTCCTCTTTTTTTAGTTTGCGTTTAGCTATTTGGGATAATTCTCCCTTCCAGATATATTTCGTAATTAGCTTTTCCAAGTTTTCAAAATAAGTTGTCAGACTTTTAATTGGTACTGTATTGAATCTGTAGATCAACTTGGTTAGAACTGACATCTTAACTGTATTGAGCCTTCCTATCCATGAGCAGGGAATGTCTTTCCAACTATTTAGATCTTCTTTGATCTCTTTTAACAATGCTATACAGTTTTCTGGAAAACAAGTCCTTTATGTCCCTAGTTAAGTTCACTTCTAAGTACTTGATTACTTTTGTTGCTATTTTGAATAGATTTTTTTCCTTGACTCCTCAGTTAGGCCATTGCTTGTGTAATGAAATGTTACTGATTCTTGCACATTAATTTTATAGCTCACCACTTTGCTAAATTTTTTTATTAGCTCAAATAGCTTTGCATTACATTACTCAGGATTTTCCAAATATAGTATCATGCCATCTGCAAATAATGAAATTTTTACTTCTTCCATTCCACTTTGGATGCATTTTATTTCTTTGTCCTGCCTGATTACTCTAGCTAGAACTTCCAGGAGAATGTTGAATAATAGGGGTGACAGTGTGCATCCTTGTGTCATTCCTGATCTTTGGGGGAAAGCTTTCTGTCTCTCTCCATTGAGTACAATGCTTGCTACCAGTTTTTCATAAATTCCCTTTATCATATTGAGGTAGTTACCTTTAATTCCTAACTGTTGAAATGTTTTTGTTAGAAAAGCCTGTTGAATTTTGTTGAATGCTTTTTTCAGCATCAAACGAGATGATCATGTGATTTTTCTCTTTTGATTTTTTAATGTGCTGTATTACATTATTTGAGCTTCTTGCATTGAACCATCCTTGCATTCCTGGTGTAAACCCCACTTGATTGTATTGTATAATTCTTTTAATGTGTTGTTAGATTCTATTTATTAGTTTTTTGTTGAGAAATTTTGCTTCTTTGTTCATTAGGGAGATTGGCCTATAGTTTTCCTTTCTTACAGCATCTTTACCCAGTTTTGCTATTAAAATCAAATTAGCATCATAAAAGGAAATGGGTAGTATTCTTTTTTCCTCATTTTTTTTTTTTTTGGAAAAACTTGAGCAGCATTGGTGTTAGTTCCTTTTGGAATGTTTGATAAAATTCCCCCTTTGAAGCCATCTGACCCTTGGCATTTTTTTTAGGAAGATTTTTGATGACTGATTGAATCTCTTTACTTTTGATTGGTTTGTTGAGATCTATTTCTTCCTGAGTCAGTGTAGCTTGTTTGTGTGTTTCCAGGAATTTGTCCATTTCATCTAAGTTGTCTAGTTTGTTGGCATATAGTTGTTCATAGTATCCTCTTATGATTTCTTTTATTTCTTCAGGGTCTGTAGTAACACACCCCAGCTCATTTCTGATTTTTATTTGCATTCTCTCTCTTTTTCTGTTTGTCAGTTTGCTTGTGGCCTATCAATTTTATTGATTTTCTCAAAGAACCAACTTTTGATTTTATTGGTTCTTTCTATTATTCTCTCATTCATTTAACTCTGCTTTAATTTTGTTATTTCTTTTCTTCTATTTGGGGTTAGTTTGTTGTTCTTTCTCAAGTTTTTCAGGGTGAGTAGTTAAGTCCTAAATTTTTGCTGTTTCTTGTTTTTCAATATAGGCATTTAAGATAATAAATTTCCTTCTCAGCACAGTCTTTCCCTCATCCAATAAGTTCTGATAACTTGCATTCTCATTTTGATTCATCTCCGGATAATTACTGCTTTCTGTATCAATTTCTTTTTGACCCACTGGTCTTTCAAGAGTGTGTTTTTTAATCTCCTTATAGTTGTGAATGTTCTTGTTCTTAGGTGGTTATTGAGATCCAGCTTTGTTCCGTTGTTATCAGAGAAAGTATTTTGAATAATTTCAATATTTTTAAATTGATAAAGACCTGTTTGTGCCCAAGCATATGATCTATCCTGGAGAATGTTCCATGAGCACTAGAGAAGAATGTATATCCTGGTGTTCTGGTGTGCAATGATCTATATGTGTCTGTTAGGTCTAATTCATTTATCAAGTTGTTTAACCTCTCTGTTTCCATGTTGATCTTCTGTCTGGTTGTTCTATCTATAGAGGAGAGTGGTGTATTGGAGTATCCTACTATTATTGTTGAAACATCTATTGCTCCCTCCAGTTTTGCCAGTCTGCCTCATGTACTTTGGAGCTTCTTGATTGGGAGCAAATACATTCATGATTGTTTTATCTTCTTGGTGAATTGTCCCTTTAATTAATATATAAAGTCCTTCTTTGTCATTTATGATGCCCTTACATTTAAAGTCTATTTTTTCCAGTATTAGCATAGCTCCTTCTGCTTTCTTTTGGTTACAACTTACATGGAAAATCTTTTTCCATCTTTTCCCTTTCAATCTATTTGTATCCTTGTTGGGGTGCAGAGGTAGTTCAGTGGTTAAAATTCCTGCCTTTCATGTGGGAGACCCAGGTTCAATTCCCAGACCATGCACCCCTTCCAAAAAAATCAATCTATTTGTATCCTTGTGTCTAAGATGAGTCTCTTGTAAGCAGCATATAGCTGGATTATATTTCTTAATGATTCTGCCAATGTGTATCTTTTAATTGGTAAGTGTAGTCTGTTAACATTCAAAGTTATTACTGAAAAGGCATTTCTTGAATCCACCATCTAATCTTTTCATTTTGTCAAAAATATATATTCTTTTCCCTCTTTCTCCTTTTGTCCTTTAAGTTACCCTTACCGGTACTTTTCAATTCTGTACCCTGCTCCAGGTCTTGCTCTCCCATCTCTTTTTTTTTTTTCAACTTGCAGAACTCCTTTTAGTATTTTTTTGTCAGGCCAGTCTCTTATTGACAAGTTCTTTCAGGATTTGTTTGTCTGTGTAAATTTTAATCTCTCCCTCAGTTTTGATGGACATTTAGCTGTGTCCAGAATTCCTGGCTTGAAGTCTTTGTCTTTCAGGTTCTTAAATATATCATGCCACTCCCTCCTTGCCTCCATGATGCCAGTTGGTAGTCTGAACTCAGCTTTATGTGGTTTCCTTTGCATGTAGTAGATTGTTTTTCTCTTGCTACTTTCAGAATTTTATGCTTCTGTTCAACATTTCACAAACTGATTAGCACGTGCCTTGGGGAAGGCCTATTTGGATTAATTCTGCTTGGAGTTCTTCAGGATTCTTTTACTTGTTTATTTATGACCTTTATGAGGGTTGGGAAGTTTCTGCAATTATATCCTCAACTACTCTTCCTATCCCCATTATTCCTCTCTTCTTCTGGGACACAATTATTCTTATATTAGTACACTTTGTTTTGTCTATCATTTCCCTAAGATCCAATTCAAATTTTTCCCTTTTTTTTTGCCATTTGCTGTTTTGAGTGTTTGAAATCAATTATCTTTTCCTCTAGTTTGCTTATTCTTTCTTCCATCTCTTCAAATTTGCTGTTGTGTGCCTCTAGTGTTTTTTTATTTTCTCAACAGAGTCTTTAATCTCTGTGATATCTGCTCTTTTTCTATTTATTCTTTCAAATTCCTCTTTATTCTCTTCTACTGTCTTCTTGATCTCTTTTATGTCATTTGCCATCCCACTTATTTTATTAAGTAGAGTTATATGAACATCTTTGATTAGCTGTTCCAATGTCTGTGTCTTCTCTGATGTTTTAATTTGGTCATTAGGCTGGGCTATATCTGTCTGCATTGTGATATGCTTAGTGATCTTCTTTTGTTTTCATCACATGTAAACATCTTGATTGATTTACCTTGGGAGTTGATTTCCTTCAATAGTCTAATGCCTTGTGTTTGCAGGTGGATGTGTAGTAAGATGCCAGTCATGGGGCAGGGCACAAAAGTGCAGTGATTCATTGCAGCACATGTATAGGCTCAGATTGGGAATGTTATGCTGGTGCTTATGAGCATGGTTGTCCAGTGGCCAGGGAGGCTGTTTCTGTATGGGTGCACAGGTCTGGGGGGCATAACCTTGGTGTGCACTGGTCTAGGGTGTGGGACCATTTCTATGCACTTGCAGAGCTATGGCAGCAGGTTGGCCTTATGCCTTCATGGGCTGAGGGTGGTTGTGACCTGGCTGCACAGGTCAGTGTTTTTTCAGAGCTGGGAACCATGACTGAGGGCTGTGCACATGCGTGGGTCGAGGAGTGCCATAAACTGATGTTCCCAGAGCTGAGGAGTGTGATTGGGGTTTGTGTGCATGCATAGGTCTAAGAGTGCCATAAACTGATGCACAGTCTTGATGAGTGTGATTGGGGGCTATGGGCATGCATGGGACTAGGATTGCTGGAAACTGATGAGCAGAGCTTGGGGGTGGGGTGAGGTGAGGTTGTGCAACAGTATGGGCAGGAGGCCAGGTGTAGTCTGGGTAAGAAGATATGTGCCTGTGGCCTTTATGTGTTGGTGATAGCCTACAGGGAGCAGGGAAGGGAGGTAGTGCTCAGGAGTGGTTCAGGAAAGGTGAGTTGGTCTGCACTTGGGGTGGGTGTGTGGGGCAGTTATGCACACTGGGGGTTGGTGGCATCGGGGTGCTCTGAACATGGGGTTTGGGGGTGGGTGATGGGTTTAGGTGCATAGGATGTGGGGTGAGTCATGGGTCATAGGGCTGTGCCAATGAGGGTAGTGCATTCAAGGAATTTGGCTTGGCTTACTTCCTAATCTCCATCTCTTGTCTGTGCACTCCTGTGGGCTCCAGGCTTCCACATTAGGCTCCAGTTTTCTGCCTTTCAGTTCCTCAGCCTCTCCAACCAGGGCCACCCAATGGAAGAGCAGAAGGCTCCCCCAGGGCTGCTGAAGGCCTTGGTCCCCGTCAATCCTCGTTGAGGATGTACAGGAGGTCAACAGCAGCGGCAGCTTATGAGTATGTCTGCAACATGCATTTGGAGCACTCCCTTCCCTCAATGGCCAACCCCCTAGGGTGCCTACTGAAACCATGCAAAACCTTAGGTTACCAAGATGAAATTTGACCTAAGTATCTCATATTCTATTGTAATACTGTCTGGCTGCAATATAAACTAGATAATAACCCCCAATGGGAACTAGGTGGGAACAAAGGCATTCAGGCAAAGGCTTTATTTCAGAAAGAAACAGAGCTGCACAGGGAAGCATTTCAAGAGAGAGAAATGACCGCTCTGAGATGGTAGAGGATAGGCTTGGGGTTAGGGAGTTGGGGACAAGAGTTAGGCAGTTTCTTATTGGCTAGTTTTCAGAAATACGAGGCTAAGTTAGGAGTTGGTAGCTTTGCATTGGTAAAATTTAAAATTTAAGTGCTGCCTTTGGCAAGCAGGGTTGTAACTTCCAGAGGGCAGATATTGAGTATGGGGAATTTATTGCAAGAATGCAGCTGCCAGAGGGTGGAGGTTGAGTAATGAGAGGTTATCACAAATGTTCAGCTTTTGGAAAGTAAAGGAGAAGTAGGCTGACATGGGTTGGGGTGAGAGAGACTCTTTGAAATATTTTCCAGGGATAGGTCACTTCATGGTGGAGAGAGGTCTAGTCCTCCAAGACTAACAGGTAGGACATAATTTATATACTTGCCTTGCTTTTTTTAAAAAATGTTTCTATTTGTTGAAGATGAATTTCTGATTTGTAGTTTGCTACAAACATTTTTTTAGGTAGCATTAGATTGAAACAAAGTAGTTGCCAAGGAAATTTGATTATAATACTGAACATTTCTTATGCAATATGATGAAATTAGTTATTCTAGCACTTAATTTTTATAAAGTGAAAAAATAAGTTTTTGCAACTGTTTAGAATAAAAGATATTTTTTAAGGTTGACCTTAAGAAAACAAAATGTTAAAGGTAGTCAGGTTTAAAATAACGTTTGTTTTTTTATTTAATTAAAGTTGAGGGAAAGACTTAAAAGTTTTGGTTTGAACAACTAAGGGTATGCTTAGATAGACATTATTTTGCCATACTATAGACTTCTTTTGCTTTTTACAGTACTACTTAAGGAAAATGCTGTACTGAAGATGGAATAATAATTTAAGAAAACCTTGTCACTTTAACAGAAAACTAAGTTCTAGTTTTACTTTAATATATTACTGACCTATTAAATGTCTCTTAATCATGGCCACAATTTCTCTCTCTGTGAACTTTCTAAACCTTCCATATCCATTCAGGTTTTGTCTTGTATTTTCCTCACTCTGTAACAAACATTCATTCTGATCTTAAGACAAAACTACATTCTTTTCCTTTTAACAAAAAAAAAAACATGGTCTTTATATCCTTCCTATTTAAGTTACTACAATAATTTGTAAAATTGTATCCAAGAAAACTCCTCATGACATATAATTACCATTAAAATAAACTTGTCAGAATGTGCTTAATACATTTTGAAACAATAACAAATTTTGCTATTTGGCACTTCCTTGCTGCCCATTAATGCTTACATTTTATGTTTTGGTTTGGGTTTACATCTCAGCAGGTGGCACTGAGAACATAGCCAGGATTTTCTTAGATGAGGAAGAATGCTCCCCTGTGGTGAGCGTGACTCAAAAGAATACTACCAATTTGTTGGGGGAGAATTGGGGAGAAGGCTGGAACCTGTGATTTCCTATGTACTTCCACTATGGGAGAGATTTTAGAGGAGAGAGGGCCAGAGTGAGAGGCTACAGAATATGTGGCTCCCATGTCAATTAAAAAGTTAATGGTCTTACCAGCCACCACTAGAGATATCTGAGCCTTAACTATTTTGATATTTTTCAGTAAGATCCAGGGAGCCATTGGCCCCAGGCCCCTGTAGTCCTGGACAGGAGCAGCCAATAGGGCTTTTGGAGAGGCTTTGCTCCCCCTTGGCGGCTTGACACAATCTCAGGCCCAGTGTCCTGCCTTCCTATTGTAACCAAGAAATGAGGATTTAAGGGCTGAATCATTATATAGATATTCCTTTTTGCTTTCTGGTATGTTGGAGTAGACAGAGGGAAGTCCTTGAAATCTCTAAACTATAATTCAGCTGCCCTGATATCTGAAATGATTGTAAAAGTACTTATCTTGTGCCTTTGTGAATGCAAGAGCTGTTAAGCCCTTTAAGTGGTCATTTTTTTTTTTGTAGAGCAAGGGCCCTAATTTTTTTTCCAAGGGCCTTAGTTTTAATTAAGAATTTGAAGTCAGCCATTAACCAGCTTTAGCCTGGGACATTTGTATATACTATCAGCTAGATTCTGCTACTGAAAGATAGTTTGCCCCCCTTCCTTTTGGCTTACACCTTTAGTACTGAAGTAATAGCTCTGCCTCCCCTCCTTTCAACTTATGTTCTCTTAATTGAAATGATAATAACATTGTCTTCTTTTCTTCTTTGAACTTGCTATTCAAAATGACCTCATCTCCCCTTGTTAAATTCTTTAAAAATCTTGAACCCCCTAAACTCAGGGATGTGGATTTTGGGCTGCTAGGCCATCTGCTCTCCTACTACATGCCTAATAATAAACTCTTTCTCTCTTTGAAACTCCTGTGTCTCAGATATTGGTTATTGAGCCCATCAGGCCAAAGAATCCATAGCCTTTGTCTGGTAACACTGTCTCATGGACAGGGCCCTGGAGGTTCTCTCCATCTTCGGAGCTCCTTTGTGCTTTGGGAGCACTCCCACTTCCAGTACCCTAACTCCCCACATTGATGACAGGTTCCCAGTGGCTTCTGCCCTGAATGGCCCTAAGGTGGCCATTTACAGTTCTAAGACAAAGCTATGAGCCATGACTTATTCAGGTCTCTCTTTGCTTTCTTTTCCTCTGAAGCCCTATCTTGGTTATTAAAGACAGAAAAGGCAGTACTCATAAGGTCATTCTTAGAAGTCTTGAGGACATCTTTTGCAGTTTTCTCCTTATGTTAGAATCATGACTTGTCCTTCCTCAGAGACCTAGTATATATATTTTTATAGCCTCCACTAGTCTCCTCTGCATTTGTCTTTGTTCTCCCATGCAACTTGTCTGCATGCCCTTGGGCTTCTACCTTAATCCTTCATTTTTCCTTGGGAGTGCAGCAGAGGGAGAGAATAATTGTGGTGAACTCATAGGTGAGGACCAGGTTTTTAAATTCTTTCAGAAACTTGGAGGGGTCCTTAGAGAACCTCTTTTCCCAATTACTTCTTAAACTCTGCTAAGTCGGTTATAGAAAAAAGGAACATGGACCCTTCTTGTTCCTATATCTACATTGGTTACTTCTCAGAAATGATATATTCCATTTCTTTCAGAGCTTCTTTTTCCCTTCTTCAGGGGATGGTAAGGAGCTCCACTGCAAGTGTGTTCTGCTGGACTTGAATAAGGAGGGGGCACAGTGGGATTGGAAGCCTCTTCCTTTAAAGGAGGAGGGTCTATGGGGGCCTCAGGCCCAATGGGCTCAGGGTCTGGATTTGGGGGAAGATCAATCCTGAGTCTTTTTGAGTTTTCATTGGGGTTTAGCTAACAGTGGATCATTTAAAATATCTGCCTCCTTCTCTTCCTGAGACAGAAAGGACTCATCTGCTAACTCCCCCTTTAGATAATATCCTTTACAAACTCTCCTCATGGCCTTGTCCTGATACAGAGCCATAAAAACTGGACATAAGGAATTTCATATCATTTCCATTCTCTTTTACAAATATGATCTAATTTAGAGAATGGCATTAAAGCCAAGAATGCCATTTGCTGGCCATTTTTCTCCACCTCCCAATTTATATCAAGGCCAAGGAATGTTATAGTAAGATATCTACTTTTTCTTTTTCAGTTTGGTGGTCAGCAGATTATTCCAATTTTTCAGGATGCAGCCCAGGTAGCTATCAATTGGGATGCTGGATGCACTGCCTGTTATTTTGAAAAGAGAGAGTGATAAAGGAATACTCATTCACTGGGGTCTGAAGTCTCATCCATCAGCTGAATAGTACCCTAGAAACACCTTCTCAGCCCATAGAGCCCCTGTGGGGGAGAGAAACCCTAGACATTAGGACATGGGTTGTCTGGATTCATCCCTTGACTCCTAAGCTGGATCCAGAGGGCTGATGAGCCAGACTTCTCACCCCAGTGGCTCCTTCCAGGACTCAGAGGGCTGGTGAGTTGACTTTCTCACCCTGGCAGCTCTGAGCTGAACCTCTGCTCCCTTCCAAAATCTGGAGGCAGAAAGTAGACTTTGTGTATGACCCAATCTAAAACCACTACAAACAGAGAGAAAGGATAGAGGTCCCATTTAGCTAAGCCCTGCATTCCCCTTTGGGAGGAGAAGGTCGATATTACTAAGAGTATGGGAATGATACATAGGCCATATGCAAAGGAGGAGGTAAGCAAGAATAGCTGAAGAATTTCCCTTGGGGAAAGGGTAGGGAAAGGAGGGGGCATGACTTACGAAGTGCAGGTCTCAGAGGCCGGTCTTACCTGGAAGATACCGCTCTCCTGGGATCTTTTGAAATCACTCTTCCTGGGCTCTCCAGAATATGTAACTGGTGCCCCACTGGCAATGTGGCCAGCTAAGCCCTGACCCAAGTTTGATAGTCTCAAAACTAAAAGAATTTAGAGATGAAAGGGTCATTAGGAATAAATAGTAAAGTTTATTAAAAGGAGAAGTTTATCGAAAAGAGAGAGCACACGTTAGGGAGGTTAGCATGGACATGCCCAAGGGAGAGACATGCTTTCATTCACTCTTTTAACAAATATATCAGTTATCTACTATGTACAATATACTTTCTGAGGATTAAAAAATGTGATCTGGTCCCTTCCATCAAGGAATTTATCACCTTAGGTGAGGAGATATGATACACACATACATAAACATAAACTAAATAAAGTGGATATGGATTAGATGGAAACTAAGAGGTAAAATTGAAAACAGAATTGGTACTCAGTATGGGTAAGTTTTTTTTTAAAGAACGCATTTCCAAGGAGGAAGAAGAAACTGATAGGGAAGGGAGCAAAACACTTCTTAATTTTGTGTATCACAATGATGTCTTTCAGTTTCCCTTCCGTGAGGTAGCCAGAATGATGTGGAAGGTTTACAAAAGCAGCTAAGACTTAAGAATAAAAATCTACTCCTAACCAAAGACATGAGATAGAGGAAGTAAACGTAATACCCGTCCAGTTCAGTTGGGAAAAGCATCAGCCCTGACAGATCGATTCACAGACAGACAAATGAACAGCTCAAGCCCAGAACTCAATATAATCTGTCTTCTTCCTTAATAGCTTAATAAAACAAAACAGAAAATAAATCAATATGGCAAATGTATGTAGCTTGCAAGAATTATAAATGAGGCTTGCATGCAAAAGATGAGTGTACAATTCAGTTTGTAAATTAACACCTGTTTGCTGTTTTCCATTTCTTGACAAAATTTTATTTGGGGTCTATGCTCTTCAAAATACATCTTTCACAAAACTCTAACAATCACGGAATTTGGCTCAAGAAGGAATCTTAGGGGTCCCTAACAACACTGATACAACAAGCCAATAGCACTCAAAAGGAAACTATTGCAAAGATACAAGGGAAATAATATTCATCCAACATCCATATGCAGATTCACCCAACATCCTTATGCAGATAGATGATGAAGATGATGATGATGATGATGATGATTCATTCCATAAATGTCTTTCAGGCAAGCAATGGCTACCAAATAAAGTGAAAGATTCTCAAATTTATGCACTTTTGTTAAAAAAGATATGCATCATTGTTATAATCTAGTTCATATTGGGAAATTTCCTACAAACACAAATAATTCAGTGAATAGGTCCCAAGGTACAAAGGCTAAATTGGGGAAAGTATTACACAGTCCCCAAACTACAGCTTTAATATATGCACTTCACAGCCAAAGTCTAGAACCAGCTCCTTCTATTAGAAGAAATAGAGGCATTAGATAATGGTGATGATGATGATGATAGTTATTAATATTCCAGGCAAATTTTCATTTATTTTCTCTTTTTGAGGAATTAAAGATTTTCTCAGGGTCTTTTGACCTTTGGCCTCCTAATGTGTTGTCCTCACTTGCTGGCCTGTTATGTATAGCTTTTACATACCTAGCATCCAAATTGTGAGTGAAGAGAACTCTATTACTGGATTTTAAAAAATGTACATATTTTTATTTTGTACTTTTCAAAATGTCTTGAAAAAAACTTCAGGATGCAGGGAGGGCAACATTCCAGTGAGAGGCTGTTTGCTTCCAACTTGAATGCATTAATTAATTGGCAGTGTTTTATTGAAGAAATTCTTTCAATGCTTTGGAAACATTCATTAGATATGCTTAGGAAGCAAACTATGTAACTAGAGAGAAGTGAATAGAAGCTCCACCATATTTTGCAATCTGATAACTGAAATAACTACATTCACTTACAATGATAAAAACTGTACTAGGCACTGGGGATACAAAGGTAAACAAGAGAGACATTGTCTCTCTTCCGAGAAAATCTACAAAATGGGGGGGGCAGACATTGAACAAGTGATTACAGAAGTGATTACAACTGAGATGAAAGGTGTGAAAAGAGCATAAGATATGGGGTTATGTATCAAGAAGACCAGACCTAGTCCAGAATTTCAGAGAATATTTCCCTGAAGAATCTACACTAAATGTGAACTCTTAAGAATAAATTAGAAGGGTAAAATGGTGGGGTAAATTACATGCAAAAGCCCTAAGCATGGGAAACTGAAGTAATTAAGCAAAGGTTAATGTGGCTAGAAAAGAAAGGGCAAATGGTTAGGTGGAGTAAGTTAAGACTGGAAAAGTTGACAGGCCCAAAATAATGCAGGTCTTTGGAAGCTATGCTGATGATCCTGATGTTTATCATGTAAGAAATCCTTCCTTCCTTCCTTCCTTCCTTCCCTCCTTCCCTCCCTCCCAGAAATATTCATAGACTTCAGGCACTCTTCTAAGTGCTGGGAATACAAGACCTCTGCTCTCATGGAGCTTACACTGTAATGGGGGATACTGACAATAAACAAAATAAATCAGTGCAATATATAGCTTGTCAGATGGTTATAAATGTTATGGAGAAAAATAAAGTATAGAGAGCAAATAGGGAATGTGTTCTGAAGTTGTTACAATTTTAAATAAATAATTTAAATAAATTTTAAATAATTTAAATAAATTTTAAACAATAAAAAGGTGAAATTTGAGCAAAGAGTTGAAGGAAATGTAAGAGGGATCCTTAAAGATTAAATTAGTTACCTACTGCTATATAGCAAATTACCACAAATTTAGTAGCTTAAAACAGCACATATTTATTATTTCACAGTTTCATTGGGACAATGTCTTGGCATAAGTTAACAATTCAAGGTGCTGCCTTGGAGTCTCTCCCAGTTTCCTGTGGTTGTTGGTAAAACTCATTTCACTGCAGCTGTAGGACACAAAAAGCTTGCTTCTTCAAGTCCAGCAGGAGAGAGAATGTCTCTGACCCCTTGATCCTTTTTACACAGTACACCTGATGAGGTCAGGCCTACCCAGAATGACCCTTTTGATTAACTTAAAATCACTTGATTAGAGGTTTTAATTCCATCACCAAAATCCCTCCACCTTTGCCACACAACATAATTAATCAAAGTTCTGACATACCATTGTTTTTGCCATATTTAATTGGTTAGACGTGAGTTGTAGATTCTACCTGCACTCAAGATGAGGGAATTAAGCAATGGCATGACTCATTGGGAAGTCATCTTAGGGGCTTGTCTTCTGGAGGGATGATTGAGGAAAGGGAATGCCGGACAGAATGTGTATGGAATTTTGATGGAATCGGTCAGTCTGGTGGCTGGAGTGGGATGAGTAAAAGGAAGATGTTAGTGAAATGAGGTCAGGGGAGGGACATAGCCTACAAAATCTTGTAGACCTTTATAGTGACCTTTGGCTTTGAATGAGATGGTAACTCATTTGAAGGATTTTAAAGGAATAATATGATGTGATTTCTTTGGGAAAGAACATTCTAGCTGCTATCTTCAAAATATACTGAGAGAATAGAAAGTTGTTAAAAGATTTTAAGCACAGGTGGGATATGATTGGAAGAAATGGTAAAATTAATGACTCTTTGTTCTTCAAAGAGAGGTGGCCCACTAATATAAAGAGACTTGTTTATATGGTTAGTGCCCTTGCAAAGGCTCATTTAAGATGAAGTATGACCAAGCAAGCACCCTCTGGGGAGTACTAGCTTATTAAAAATTCTATGTCACCAGGAAATGCCTTACTTAAGATTGCACCTTATTAAGAGTTATATTATTGAATTATTGAAGTAATTGTACCTATGAAATCATGGAATTTTAGGCTTGGAAATAATTTTAGAAGTTGTTTATGCCAGCTTGATAACCCCAAGAAGAATTTTCTTTAAACATTTCTGAGCAATAAATTTTCAGCCTTGTTTGAATATTTCCCACTCCAGCCCTTGCACAAATAGCTATTCAGGAAATATGTGTTAATTAAATAATTAATTTGGGGGTTTGAAATTCTTAATGCTCTTTATAGTGGTTCATACTACTATTATACTTAGACTTGATCATGATCTTTTCCTTTTATCTGGACCTGCTATTTACAGTGGTATTGTGATGTCTATAGAAAAGTGATTTTGAACTGACCATGAGTTTGTTTGCAAGTGTAGAGAAAGTAGGTATTCTTAAGACTCTGCAACAAAATCTTTAAAAATAGATCAGTGTAGTGTGGTGTTTCATTTCCTTGATTTGTATTAGCACATATACTGTATTTTAATATACTTTAAGGAAAGGCATAGCATTTGAAAGTGTATCAAGGTACTGACACCTCATGGGTTAGAGAAATGTTGAGTACTACTACTTTAAGGACCTCTTTGCTTTTCATTCAGATAATTTGTGATTTTATTGTTAGAATTGCTGCAGTTTAGGTACCTGCCATTCCTCAATCCATTTTTCCAGCTTTGAGTTTCCACTAAAGCAAAAGTATTCTATTTTGAAAAAGTTTCTCCTAAAGCCTAGAGTATTAGTATTATTGATGTCAGCGTTTGAACTTAAGGTGATTACCTTTTCCAAAGATAAATATTTTTCAAGCTCATTAAAAACCACTTTTAGCAGGAAGATAGTTGGATCATATAGCATATTTTCTGGGTCTCAAGTTTGATCTCTAAAATTCTAATTCTAGTGGTGAGTATCAAGATGGTAGGCATAATCACCAAAAACTAAGCAACAGCTATATTACTGTTTCTAAAAAACTAGCCTGGGAAATATTTACATCATAATCTCTTCAGGTAATTATTAAAATGAAGACTCCCAGGCTGCACCAGATGTACTAAATAAGAACCTCTATGAGTAGAGCCTGGAAAGTTGTACTTTTAAATTTGCCTATGAAATACAAAAACACTGATAAAATGTTACTATTCTGCTGGTTGCAATAAGATATGTTTATGCTTATATCCCTGTTCTACCACTTAATGGTTTTGATTATGGTGGCCTCCATCCTAATCATGTCTTATCAATTCCCCGCTCTCACCTCTCTTATACAATTCCTCTGTCTAGTTCATTTTTTATATAAATCTTTCAAAGCTCATAGCTTCATATTTTCAGTTAGAAATGCCTGTACTCAGCATAAGTGTATTCAACCTAAGTCACCTCACTGAATGTTACCTGTCTCTTCTTCATTGCACAGGTGCAACTACTAATGGGTAGCCATTATGTTACCTTCATACATTCCCAGTCTGTTGTCACAAAATGACTGCAAAACCTCCTCTCAAGACATGAAAGTTATATGGTTGGATTTCACTGCCACAGTCAATCGGGTCACATGGTTTGTTGTTATTGGTGCATCCAGGTTACAAATCATGTAGCATCCAATTCCATTGTACAATCTCAGGTGCAAAATCTCAGTGTAAAATACTCCAGATATATCCAAGCTATCCCATCCCAGTATATCCAACATTTCTCTGTGTACTCATGACCACATTACTTGCACTGTGATACCCCAAAACCCCACATTCTATTCCATCACAACACAAGAGATAGCAGCTTTGTGCCTGGGGACAGGTAGGATTCATGGGAGGCTTTACAGGAAGTCCAAATTTAATCTGAATCCTGAAAAATGGGTAATGATATGAACAAAAAGAATGAATAATTGTGTGGTGAAAAGGTAGCAAGGTGTTTATAATGATTATCTTAGTGTTTCTCAAAATATGGTTGTTGATACCCTAGTCTTAGTCAAAAAAGAATCTCTGGTAATGAGGCCCAGGAATCTGGATATTAATACACCCCTCAGGTGATTCTGATGTACCCCAGGAGTCCATGTCATAGACTATGTTGACATAGCAAAATCAAAGTCATAAAATTTTGCATGCTCTCAGACATGACTCAGATTTTAAATATTATGGAAGCATATCCATTGGCTTCCATAATTTTTAAGGAAACATTGCCTTCTCTAAAGCTTTCCCTGTTTTTTGGGGGCCATTTTTGAGAAGAACAACTACATATGCAGTTAGGAAATACAGGAATTTGGAAGGCTATCATGAAAGGAGGAGAGGAAAATGAATAATGTAACAAAGTAGTGTCATGGAATGGCAAGAACATTTGAAAAACTAGGTTTGGATGGTGAATTTGGTCTAACTTAACTCAATGCTTAGATTTTGCTCTGAGTATGAATATCTACATTGCATTTTCCCAATTTGTTTTCAAAGGACCTCTAGCAATATGACATTGAACAGAAATTCAATATATTTACATAGAATTTGAGATAAATGAAAATTGCTCTTTCAGCTAATTCATAGTGGACTCATAAAAAGTGCTTTTTATTCTGGAAGGCCCTTCAATATTCAAACTCCTCCAACACACCATCTGCTCAGTCTTTCATTTGCATCTGCAAATTCCATCTCAGTGACAGATCAGATTTCTCTACAGCTATAGAATAATTTTAAAAGAATGAAATATTTAAAAAGCATATTATTACTGAAAATCCTGTGATGCTTTTTCCATAAAGTTAGGGCACTTTATTCAATAAAATAATATTTGTATAGCCACTGCAGGCTTTGTTAATATTATTTGTCTTAATTCAGAAATGATGGCTGTTATTTTTCCACATTGGATACATTAGTTGAAATTATTTATACACCTTATAGGAAGCACTGTGAACTAAAAGTTAATAAATGACTATTCATAAAACCCCAAATATGTGCTGATCTCAAGCTTCTATCTGGAGCTGGCAATTTTTCTAATTTATAGATGCCAGTAGAATTCATTTGAATGTATTTCACCATTACATATAGTAGTTCATTCGATATTAATGTTATATTCCATTTTAAAATTTCAAGTTGAAATTCAGAATCTATTTGCTTTCCCTTAGAAAAAGGAAGGACATTCATTTGAGGAGTTAAAAAATCTCCCTCACTTAAATTTGAAATTAATTTGAATCAGAGAAACATTTAGGAAATGCATTGTCTCAAGACAACTATCATATTAAATTAAAAATTACAAACTTCAAATTTCTGTGACTTTTTTCTATAGTATGTCAACTATAAAATAATTTGATGACTAACTCATTAAAATGAATTTTATTGTTAAATATTCACTAGTTCACAATTTACTTTACTTATATACTGATCCTTGAAACCAAGCAAAGGTATAACATCAACATTGTGCCATAGATGCAATTTTTCTACCTTATCATACCAAAGAAGAGCAAGCAAATATAATGTTCTGAGATTTGAGAGGTGACTTAAGGCTCTGTGCTTAGTTTAATACAAAGTGGTGAACTTAGAATCTTTACTCCTGCTGCTGCTAATTTTTTACCTAATTTATCAGTTAGTGGAATGAATTGACATCAATCTTCGGACAATGTGATGAATAGAACCTGTGTGTTTTAGAGGATGCCTTATTAAAAGAACATTAACAAGTTCTTAAAGGAAAATGTTTGATAGATGCTATTAAACGTACAAGGCCTGGGAGTATTGTTTATTGACATGTTCCTAAACTAAATGATTTCACTTGTGTTTGAAGGTCAAATCAGCCATCCTTTGATAAAGCACCAATGACAAGATCATTTTAGATGAAATGCCAAGCTCTTAGTTCAGAACATTAAGAGGTTTTCATAAGCTCAAAATAGAACTAAGAGCAGAGGAGGGAGTGAAAGCAGAGGGTTGTTAAGGAGTTAGAGGGAGAAACAGCTTCCACATACAGTTGTTTCTCTGCCAGACAGTAAAGCAAAAAATGCCTCTCAAGACCATCTAATGAGGATCTGATAGACTCCAGCCATCCTAATTTGCATATTCAGATGTGATGGCATTGGTACAGAGCATCATGGTTCTCAAACCTCTCCCTATTAGCTGAATGCTTGCTTTTCAAAATGCCATTGGCAGCTAAAAAGACATTCTGAGCAGATGTCCACTGTATGATGAAAAGTCTAATTATATTTGCCTTCTCTGATGGAGGAAGAGCCAGGACAACGAGACAGGTCAAGTCATGTGGGCAGGACAAACATATTGTGTTTGAACAGAAAACTTGGAAAACTCAGTTGGATAGCTCATGAGACAACTTACAGGCCTCAGGCTGAATCTGTGCCTGCAAACTGATGAAGCAAAGGCAAGAATTGAAGTACTAACCCAGCAATTCAGGCCCATGGTGTCTTTTGAATACTGTCATAGAACATAGGAGCACTGAAACCAGACAAAATTGTGCTTTTGAATCCCAGCCCCACCATCTAAAAATTGTGACATCAGAAAAACTAATTTTTTAGACTGATTTTAGTCTTCTCATCTGTAAAATGGTGATGATAATAACCCAGACTCATGTGTTGCTGTAAGGATCATGTGAAATGATTTGCATACAAATAGCAATTAGGGTAGTTGGGGTGATAATAAGAGCTCAATATATATTATGAATTTTTTTTTATTAGCTACATTGTGACAAAATTGTTACAAAACAGTCACACATAAAATACTGGATTCCCATATACTACCCACCACCAACACTTTACATTGGTGTGGAACATTTGTTAAAATTGACGATAGTACAACTTTAAAAATGTGTTGTGTTTTGTAACATTAGTTACCTTTTTTATAATTGATGAAAGATTTTCAAAATAATTCCACCTATTTTCAATAGTTTATATTAGGTATAATTTTCTCATATACCACCTTATTATTACCACCTTGCAATAGTATGGTTCATTTGTTATTATCCGTGAAATAACCTTCTTATACTTGTACTATTAAGTGTAGTACATCATCTCTCATGGCTTACTGTTTTGTACAGCCCTATGTTTTATCTTTTAATTTTTATTCTAGCAATATATACAACCTAATGTTTCTATTTTTAACCACATTCACCTACATATTTCAGTGCTGTTGATTATACCCGCAATAATGTACTACCATCACCACCATCCATTTTCAAACCTATACCATCAGGCTGTAAATAAAAATTCTGTACAAGTCAAGCATCAACTCACCATTCTCTAACCCCAGTCTATCTACAGGTAGTGTATATTATAGATCCCAATTCTGTGAGTTTACATACTATAATTAGTTTATAACAGTAAGATCATGGAGTCTTTGTCCTCTGGTTTTCTGGTTTATTTCACTCAACTGACTCATATGGTAATTCTACACTTAGCTTCCTGAGGAACTCCCAAACTGTTTTACATAATGGCTGCACCATTTTAAATTCCCAATAGCAATGATTGAATATTCCTATTTCTCCACATCCTCTCCAGCACTTGTAGTTTTCTGTCTGTTTAATAGTGGCCATTCTAGTAGGAATGAAATGATAACTCATTGTGGTTTTCATTTGCATTTCCCTAGTAGCTGGTTATGTTGTACATCTTTTCATGTGCGTTTAGCTATTTGTATATCCTCTTTGGAGAAATGTTTATTATTCAAGTCTTTGGCCTATTTTGAAATTTTGTCATTTGTGTTTTTATGGTTCAGTTGTAATACTTAATATATTATGGATATTCAACTTTTATCGGGTCTCCAAACATTTTATTCCATTGATTAGATTAAATCATCACTTTCTTGACCATGTCCTTTCATGTGCAAAAGTTTTTAATTTTGAGGAGGTATGATTTTCTATTTTTCCTTAATTACTTGTGCTTTTGGTGTAAAGTCTAAGAAGGTATTGTCTAATTCAAGAACCTGTAGATGGTTCCCTACATATTCATCAAAGGGTTTTATAGTCCTGGTTCTTAGATGTAGGCCTTTGATCCATTTTTAGTTAATTCTTGTATATGCTATGATATACAGGTCCTCTTTCATTCTTTTTCATCTGGATATCCAGTTATCACAGCACCATGTGTGGAAAAGATAATTTCTTCCCAGTTGAATGGACTTGGCAGTCTTGCCAAATATCAATTGGCTGTAGATGTGAGGGTACACTTATGAATTTGCAATTTGATTTAATTGGCCAATATATTTAACTTTATGGAGGTACCATTCTCTTTTCATCACTGTAACATTGTAATATGCTTTAAAGCAGGAAGTGTGACTCCTCCAACTTTGTTCTTCCTCTTTTTTTTTAACTTTTTTATTGTGTAGTATAACATATATTCAAAGCAAAGAAATAAAATAGCAATACTTTTCAAAGCACTCTTCAAAAAGTAGTTACATGACACATCCCATAGTTTATCAAGGGCTACCATATGATCTGCTCATATTTTTCCTTCTAGCTGCTCCAGAATATAGGGAGCTACAGGGCTTAAGTACTTTTTTATCATTTCAATCAATTTTTTCCTTCTTTTGTTGTGAACAGTAATATATATACAAAAAAAAGCTATAAATTTCAAGGCAAAGCACCGCAATTAGCTGTAGAACACATTTCAGACTTTGGAATGGGTTACAATTTCACACTTTGAGGTTTTTACTTCTATCTGCTTTAAAATACTGGAGACTAAAAGAGATATCATTATAATGTTTCAGCATTCATATTCATTTCTTAAGTCCTATCTTCTATGTATAATTCCATCATCACCTTTGATCTTTCAATACCTCTCTTTGGGGTTGCCTGGGCTATGGCAATTCTAAATTTTTGCTATTGGAAGGGTCTGTCACTAATATGGGATAGGGAGATGGAACTATCTGATGTTCTGGAGAGGCTGGGCTAGGTTTCAGGACTTATCTGGACCAGGGACACATCTGGAGGTGGTAGGTTTCTGGAAAGTTACTCTAGTGCCTGGAATCCTTGTGGAATCTTATATATTGCCCTAGGTTTTCTTTAGGATTGGCTGGAATGGTCCTGGTTGGGGGCTGGCAGGTTATGATACATAGCAAGGTCTACCTGAAGCTTGCATAAGAATGACCTCCAGAGTATCCTCTTGACTCTATTTGAACTCTCTCTTCCACAGATACTTTTTAAATTATACTTCTTTCCCCCTTTTGGTCAGGATGGAATTGTTGATCCCATGGTGCCAGGTCTGGATTCATCCCTGGAAGTCATCTCCCACATCATCAGGGAGACTTTCACCCCTGGATGTCATGTCGCACATAAGGGGGAGGGCAATGATTTCACTTGTAGAGTTGGGCTTAGAGATACTGAGGCCACTTCTGAGCAACAACATAGGTCCTCCAGAAGCAACTCTTAGGCATGCCTACACGTAGTCTAAGCTTCTCTGCTACCTGCATAAGCTTCACAAGAATAAACCTCATGATTGAGGGCATGGCCTATTGATTTGGGTATCCCTAAGGTTTGACACAGTATCAGGGGATTCCCTGATGGTAAAGTTTAATAGTTCCCTAGTCTTTCTCCCCTCCCTCAGGGAACTTTGCCAATACTTTATGATTATCTGCTTAATATGCTCTATGATGTTTCCAGGCATTGCAATAATCCATATAGGATTAAAGGACCTCTTTCTTATTCTGTGCTTACTGTGTTTCAGTTGTTCTAATAAGCTGTACAGATAGGTTGAATTAGATTATGCACTACAGAAAATTTCAGTTCCAGATCAAATAAATCTTTCTTCGATTGTTCTCAAAGAGTATGTGTGGTTCTAAGTATAGACACTATCTTCCTACCTCTATGTTCTGAATTACTTTAACACCAACCTGTTTGACTTCATTCTTATCTCTAAATATCAGGTTATATTTATAAAACAGCCTTTCAAAATCCAGAAATAATAATCACCACTCCAGACTTAATGTGTCTGCTCTAAAAGCTTACAATCTAGGCCCCTGTTTTCTTATAAGCATTTTCTAAAGGTGACCATACCATTGTTTTTTTGTTTGTTTGTTTCTGTCTTATTTTGTCTCACCAAATGTCCCACATGTTCATTCACATCATTGCATGCCTCACAACATTGTTCCTTTTTGTAGCAGCACAACATTCTTTCA